>PVIR01007467.1:0-60796 GCA_004026965.1 Petromus typicus | reverse complement strand
AGCGCAAGGGCCCGGGTTCGATTCCCCGGTAACCACATAACAATACTGGGTGTGGAGACCCACACCCAGCAGCAAGCAGTACCACATACCACAGTGCCGGGCGTGGTGGCTCACGCCTGTAATCCCAGCACTCGGGAGGCAGAGGCAGGAGGATTGTGATGTGAGTTTGAGGCTGAGCTCAGGGCCAGCCTGAACCACAAAAAGCAAGACCCTGTCTCAAAAAACTTAAAAAAAAAAAATTACCTTTTAAATATTTTCTGTTTCACAATATCTCCTATATATACTAGAATTCATTGACATCTTCAGTTTCTCATGCCAGAGAAAAGATACGATATTTGCACATCTGTGATCTACTTATTTCACTTTTGAGTACGTCCTCAAGGTACATCCATTTGAGAATAAATGACAAATTTATTCTTTAAGGTAGAGTAATATTTCATTTTATTTAAACACACATGTACAAACACACACGCACATGAACATGAATGCACATGCTCACACACACACGCACACACTCATGCAGACATATGCACCAACACACACACGAACATGCACACACGCATGCACACACACAAGCACACACATATACACAGATACACACACACGCACATTCACACACACGCACACACAGTCATGCACAAGCACACACACAAACACACGCACAGACACAAAGGCACACACAAGCACATGCAGAAACATACGCATGCACACATACACACATACACACGCACGCACACTCATGCACAAGCACACACAAGCACACACACACAAACACACATGGAAATGCAGGCACATATACAAACACACACTCTGACAATCCAAGATAGGTATGACACCACTCGGTGACAGAACTGCACGAGGCAACCTTTGTACCTGTGGTACGTCACTGAGAGAAGCACCATTATGTGGAACATGGCTATATTTTATATGACAGTATAAGTACCTGACCTCAGTATTTGAAAAGTCAGGTTTATTTTACAAAGTGGAAGATGGTTGATGGTCTATCATGAAAGCTCTCTTCTTTATCACAGGGCTCTGATCTGAAAAGCGAGCATGGTAGAACTGGCACCCAGTGTACTAGCCTTGGGACACTCTGTGTGACATCCTGCTTGTGGGATACTGGAGCACGGGGGTGGGGGGGCTTCCACGGTGTGGCTGAAGTATTGAACAGAGTTCCGCTATCCCCTTGGGGAATCCCAAGGGTTTGTCAATCAGCAATCGCCAAAAAGCCTCAGAAATATTCTTGCTCCTGTCCTTGGGGCTGAAGAATGTACAGAAAGCTCAGCCATTCCCACTGCCATCCATCCCACGAGACTCCAAGCTAGAATTCTGAGGGAGTCTCCTCCTCGTGTGGTCCGTGCTAGAAATCAGAAGGCACGGGAAACCACCCAGGTAGACCACGATGGGCAGAAACCTGGAGCACCAGGAGGGTTGCAGGAGAAATCAGACACAGAGAGAAAACATCCGACCAAGCAAAGAGGCAGTCAATTTCCAGCTCCTCCTCTTTTACAACGGGAGCTACGAGAGCTTTTGCCATTTCTGTGATGCTGCAGACATGAAAGCGGCTCCCTGCCTGTGCTTCCACATCCACCGCCTGGCTAGGGCGCCTTGATCGTAATTCCAAGCCAAAGCTCCTGCCCTGATGGCAATAACTGTTACCGACTCTGCCTTGAGTGTGTATCCTGCATAAAAGGAAAGCAGGAGACCCCAGCGCACTGCGGCTCCTCTCTTCACATTTGCTAAACTGATTACTAATCCTGTACTCTCTGAGCATACTCAGATTTTGATGTCTCCTTCTGCATTTGTCTCCGAGCTCCTTATCTCTGAGGTCTGTTGATCTAACCGAGCCTGATACTGAAAAGGTGACTGTCTGTAGGACACTGGCGCCCACACCTCCATCTCTCTGGGACTCCTTCATCAGATGTACCAGACAGCTTTAGGAGAGCAACCATTTTGGGTAAGGCTGAGCAGCAGAGTTGTTACCTAAGCAGGACGTTTGTTAGCTCACTGGATAAAACATGATCGGCATCTCTTTGAATTTTTCCATATTGTGTCATCCATATATACAATCATCTTGCAAACATTTTGCTTCTTGCAATCAGTTTCTTTGTTTAACTAGTTATTTAATTAAATGCTTTAACAAACAAAAATTGTTTACATTTATGACATAGATCATGTTTTAAAATATGCTTATACTATGGAATTGATCAATGTAATTAACACACCATTACCTTGCATACTTTTTTTGTGGTAAAAACACAAAACTTACACTTTTAGTGATTTTTTTTTTCAAGAATTGTTGTTATTAGCTATAGTCACTATGCTGTGTATGAGATCCCTGGAATTTATTGCTCCTATCTAACTGGACTTTATATCCTTTGACCAACATTTCTGCAATCCACAGCAACAACCAATAGCTCATTAGAGTCATTTACCATTGACTGCTTTTCCTGAGTACTTTTGGGTTTTATTACTTCACTATTTGTGTGTGTGTGTGTGATCCTGGAAACGTTTTACTTTTAGGATTATGTAATTTTTTTTTTTTTTAGGTTTTTGGAGACAGGGTCTCACTTTGTGGTTCAGGCTGGCCCTGAGCTCAGCCTCAAACTCACATCACAATCCTCCTGCCTCTGCCTCCCGAGTGCTGGGATTACAGGTGTGAGCCACTACGCCCAGCACTGTGGTATGTGGTACTGGTTGCTGCTGGGTGTGGGTCTCCACACCCAGTATTGTTATATGGTTACCGGGGAATCGAACCCGGGTCCTTGCGCTTGCGAGACAAGTGCCGGAACCACTGAGCTAACTCCCCGGCCCCCAGGATTATGTAAATTTTTAAAAATTGATTTTATTGACACATTTTATACACACATGATCCCACTCGACATTGAGAATTTGTACAGGTACATGACACAAATTTAATTCTCAATTTTTTCATTCCCCTGCTTATCCTACAACTCCCCCTATATACCTAAGCTTTTTACTATCCAATTTGGAATTGTATAAATTTATCAAATGGCTCAGTCACAGAGCCCAATCAGATTACTGAGGTTTTTAATGTTCCTCTTCCTTATTAAGGAAAATCAGTTTGCATCAGGAATTGTTACTACCTCTATTTACCTTCATTGCAAGATCACAGATCAGACTGTACGCTGGCTGGGTATCATGTGAGTACAAATGCACATTCAGTTGCTGAGCAGCAGAGCCCCACCCTTGTCAATGTTGACAGTCAACCCCCCAGGGACTGCTGGCTAGCGATGCAGCCCATGAATCATCTGCTTGTCTCACTCTTCTTGACCAACCTCCTTAGGCTTTCAATACTTTTCTGTTTTAGACTAGTCCATGAGAGAAAGGACAAACAGGAAGAAAGAAAAGTGGAAGTAATATCAGAGCGGGGAAAAGGATGAATGTGTCACTGCCCCGAGATGTAGAATTTACAGAAGCACCAATCCAACTCAGTGGTCGACAGGCACAGCATTCTCACTGGTTGCATGAGACGATCAAAACATCAGTAATGACTGATTGGCAGGCTGCCTCCTTCGGGAGCAGGTGTGTCACAAGGAAGAATGAGGGAAGAGGAGAGAACCGAATTGAGCTTGTGGAAGTAGATCCTGTCCGTAATAAGTTCTGGTGCTCTTGTATCCACTTTATTTTTTTAAAGTATTATGTCATGATATTAACATTTCTGGGTGATGGTGTTTTTCAGACACTTAGACTTTACTGAGCACTCTTCTTTCACTGTACTGACCTTGCAGTCAATTTTGCTACTCAGCAAAGACAGAGAGAGAGAGAGAGAGAGAGAGACAGAAAATGAATGACTGTAAGAAGGAAAGGTGGATAAAAAGACAAGTGTTTGAGTGATTTGTGAAATTTTGTTGGGGAAATTATACATAACATATGAAGGATGGGGTATTAGAACAGGTGGGGATTTCTTTTGGAAGTGATAATGAAGGCTTACTGAAAGTACAAGTAAAAAGCAAACCCATAATGCAAGATAGATAAAATAGGTCTTTCTCAAATGAGGAGGGGATCGAGAGATAAGAGAGGGAAAGGGGACAAAGCAGGGAATTAAGATGTTTTATGCACCTGTCTTGACTGCACACAAGGAATATAAACATCACATACTGCAAACGTGGTGATGGCTGCACACTCAAATGCACTAATTATTACATTTTACACTTTAAATGAGTGAGTGGTTTTTTTGTGAAATATATCTTAATAGAGCTGTCACAAACAAAAAAAAAAGAGAGAGAGAGAGAGAGAGAAGCGGAACAACACAAACCAAAGCATGCAAATTCAGTCACACTAACATTCTCGGAAGGCTTGTTTAGTGCAATCTGAATAAACCCTAAATGTATTTTGAAAATTAGATGACAAATCACGTTGGTTGTTTGTCCGTCTTTGCACCTTCCAGCCCTTTTGCTGACTTTTTCCCTAAAAGCCCAGGTTGGTTAAATCTGGAAACGCATTGCTAGATCTGGGTCCTGTAGGAAAAAAAAAAACCTACAACTCCGTGTTTCCTTGTCGCTTCTTCTCAACACTTTTCCTACAAGTGACAGGCAGCCTCACCGAAGGACATTCAACTTTCTGCTGGTACTTGTTGCACTGGGTCTGTGCGCAGGCCCAGAGGCTGGGACTTTCGTAGCTGATAATCTGCATCTTTGTTAGACCTGCAGACACACTGTACCACTCCTTAAAAAGTCCGTCTCAACAGAACTGCTCTGCATGGTTGACCAACATACACATAAGTGACTGTTTTTTGGAGGATTTAAAGATTTAGAAAACATGGAAACATTTTCTTTTTGCTATATTTTGATTCAGTGTTGGTGACCACATTACAGGGTTAGACACAGGTGCAATTTTTGTTTGTTTGTTTGTTTTGTTTTTTTGAGACAGGGTCTCGCTTTTGTAGTTCAGGCTGGTCCTGAGCTCAATCTTGAACTCACAGCAACCCTTCTGCCTCTGCCTCTCAAGTGCTGGGATTACAGGTGTGAGCCACCGTGCCTGGCATTGTGGCATGTGATTCTGATTGCTGATGGGTGTGGGTCTCCATGCCCAGCATTGTTGTATGTGGTTACCAGGGATCAAGTCCTGTCTTTGCACTTGCAAGGCAGGCACTGGAACCACTGAGCTAAATCCCCAGCCCACAGGTGCAATTTCCATGACAACTTCAGGAAACCTTTGAACATTAGGCTTTTAGGAAATTTTAAGAAAAAAAGTAGGTGGTTTATTTTGATTATAGGCACATTTTATTGATTTCAGTGTTGTAATTATCCCCTTTCTTTGAAGATCAGTATTCTTGAAAGGTTTACTTGCCTACAATGTGTGACTATGCTGAGCTGGAATAAATATAGCTTGTAGTAATCCTGCTGAAAGGTGAAAGTAGGAATTTGTTGAGGTTTTGCTGTGTGTGGACCAGTTGCCTAACCACGGTGCCAATGATATTTTGGAGCTGAAAACACATTTGTTGGAGTAAATTCTCCTGTGCAGGGTAGGATGTTTCACTCCTCCTTGGTTTCTATACACTAGATGTTGGTATCAGTCCCCTTAAAATATCTACAAACTTTGTTACATTTCCCAGGGGTGGGAACACAAAGGGCTAGTATTACAGATGATGCGTTAGCAGTGTTGTCACACTGAACATTCCCGAATCATGACAGAGGAACTGCCTCGTTGTTGAAATTTGGAAGCAACACTTGCTCAGTGCAGTTCCTCCAGGTGTGAGCTAATTCTTAATGTAGGAAAAAAGTAACTGCACTGACTAGAAAATCCACATAGCGGAGAGCGTGTTGGAAACCGCAGAGAAGTTAAATATACATTTACCGTAAGACTCAGCAATACCATTCCCCTGTATTTGTTGTGGAGTTATAAAATTTATGTTCCTACAAAGCCCAAACATAAATGTTCAGGACAATTTTATTTGTGACACCAGAAGGTGAAAACAACTTGAATATTCTCTAATACTTGAATGAATTTTTAAAAGATGTTATTTAGAGTCATTTATTATTCGGTAATGGGAATTAAATGAACTTGTTAAAAGTGCAACCACTTGGGTGAATTTTAAAGATATAACCTGCAGGGGAGAGATGTTATTTTCAAACAATTACATGGACCATGGTTCTGTTTATTTGACATCCTCCAAGTACAGGCTATCATAATGGGGAGCACATCAATGGTAGCCAGGATCTAGGGAGGAGTGATGAGGATGATTAGGAATGCTTAGCATGGCAGAGGGTTGGGAAATGGTACAGTTCTCTATCACGCTTACTGTATCAGTTATGAAACTTTATGCATTGAAATTCATAGAACTGTACATGAAATGAAAGGTTGAATTTATACTATGATAGATTTTTGATTAAAAACTTTTAAAGACCATAAAAAAGTGTGCCATGTGGAATTTTACAAGGTCGGAAGGGGACTGCCTTTACATCTCTGATCCTTCCTAGGGCAGGATTTTGCTTCTGCTCATGGCGCCATCTTGTTTTCGGGTCTGGGAACAGGTGTACACTGGCTAAAAAGTACGCGTTACTTACTGTCTCTATGGATCCATATCTAAATCTCATGGAGCTGAGAATGGTGATTGGTTCATTATGGATAATATGTTGACAATTCCATAACTCATATACTTCCAAAAATGTGGTGATGGAGCATATTTTCCTCTTTCTTCATTGGTATTCTTTTTTAAGTACCTGAATAATTGTATTTTATTTTCCTGTCTCAACTTTGCTTTCAAGTGATTCCCCACAGTCTTTTACTTTTTTGGCCTCCCCCTTCTCCTTCCAGATTTTCTGCATTAAAGAGTAGCCCACCTGTTCTTTCCTACTCACACGGCAGCCCTACAGTCTGAAGAAGTTGGGGTGCTACTTGTGATGTTGGTAATTCAGAAGTCCGTGTTCTAGATATCCTGCTAACTCCCTTGACTGCTGTCTTTTAGACATTCATGTTAAAAGCCTACCATGCAGCAGAATGCAGAAACAAAACTTGATAGAATACATTGGCATAGATTTGTGAATTTGTTCATCTTCGTGGAACATGCTAACAAGCAGAAACCTACCCTTTCCAATGAACTCTTACGTCATATGGATATTGCTTCCATCTGTGCTGACTACTGGAACGTATCCCAAGCTCTATCCATCATATGCTCTGTTCCCTCCCTGTAATACTCTGTGTGTCTGCTCTCAGTAGAGGTAATTTTCTTTCTGGATATTATTTCAAGTAACTTTTTCTTAGTGCCTTTAGGCAGTGCACGTGCACTTCAGTTTATTTTTCTGATTTTTCTAACTCTCTGTTTTTGGAAATATAGATCTATGTAGTCCTATAGCCAGGGTAGGCAAATAACTATCAATATGTCAAATTTGTCCCACTTTATGTTTTTGTATATAGAGTTTTATTGAGTTACAGCCCCATGCTTCCATTTATATATAGTGCATTGATGCTTTTGTGTTATAATAATAGGGTCAGATATTTCTTATCAAGCTTTTTATGGAACAAGTTTGCTAACCTTGGGTCCATAGGATTACCTGTGTTGAAGGGTATTGCATTAGCTTTATCATTTCCAGGGCAGAATACCTGACACCCACAGTTTCCAGAGGAGGAGTTTAATTTGGTTCATAGTTCAGGCGGGTTCGGTTCATGGTTAAATGGTTCCAAGGAAGAAACATTATGGTGGAAGCCCCTGGCAGGTGAAATCGACTTACCTCATTCAGTCAGGAAGCAGAGCGGGGTGGGAGGAGCTAAAGAGACACACCCTACAAAGGTTTGCCTCGGTGACTGACCTGTTCCAACCAGACCTCGCCTCCTAACAGCACGTTTAGCTAATCTCATCAACTGACTGACCTATTGATGAGTATAGCCCCCAGGATCATTCGTCAGTGCCCCCTCCTCTGAACACATGAGATTTGGGAAGGCGTTCTACATTGAAATCATGACAAGTAGGTCTTTAAAACATCGCAAATGAGCGATGAAAGATTTTAGAACATCTATATTATTCTGAGCAAGTTCTGTACCTCATACATTCTCTCCCCCCAGTTTTTTCATAGATATAATTTTCTTTTAAATGGGCTCCACCATTTTTGTACCAAGTATTTTGTTTGTGACCACATAATTTGCAGCTATCGGTATGAAGGGACGAGAGAAGTCATAAATGGATGTAACCTTAACATGATCTTAAAATATATCTCAGCTCGTATGTAGCTGTTTACACACTGGTAAGAAAACCTAATGTTCCAAAGTGAGCTACATTTATTTGATAATTTTCTCCTCATCTGACTCACATTTCTAAAGCTTCTTAGTTTCTGTAGATTCATCAGAAGTTTCATAGTAAGAAAAGGAAAAATAGAAGAAGCTGCTGATATGAATGATGAGTGAAGTAGGCAATCTTTCTTTAGTAGGTGAGACTAGAGCACATAAGTATTTGAACAATATTTATATTTTTGTTCTCGTACCTGAAGTATCTTTTTTTATGTTCTTCTGAAATGCCAGCAAGAGCAGCACTATTTATTGTGCTAAATCTTGTCTCCATGGTGTCCAGCACTACAATATTATATTTATGACTTACCAGCATGCTAACAAATGTCAATCTTTTTTTTTTAATGACTATAAACAGCAATGTAGTTGAAAAAGGAAGTGTAGATTACCCTGGATTTCTTTTTCTAATGGATAGAATGTGAGCCTACCATCCGTCAGGGACAATTGTGAGTCATTTTCAAGCCCGTGTTGAAAGTCTACACAGAAACATTGATGATTTACAATGTTTTAAGTGGATTCAGGGCAATATATCTCTTGCTAATCCTTTCCTCTGTCTTTTCATTTCTTCTTGGCCCAAAATTAAAGACAAAATTTACTGATTCAGTTCACTCAAAGCACATCAAATACATGAAGTCTAGACTTTTTGCACGAAAAATCATTCGCTTTATACCCACCTTCGTGAGAGACTAGGAAAATAAGATAATTAGAGGCTCTATGTCTTACCAGACTTGGTGGCAAGCTCTCCGCACGGACAACCTCAGTTAATGCAGTTCCATGTGGGTGAGCACTGCACGTGGAAGAAGAAATAATGGGCTCAGAGAAGATGAATGATTTGAGCATTAGCACCTCCAGGATTTCATTAGGGCAAAGGCCTACCTTGAAGCAAACGAGGAAATAGTCAGAGACGACCAGCACTAACATCTGACTCGGAGTGAAGGATAGAGAGGAAGCTGAATCAACCCACCCAGGAGAGCTGTGAACTCTGAGCGAGTTTCATCCAGCTGCTGGTAACCCTTAAGCCAAACCGTGCTGAGAAAGGGATCGCCTGTCTCACAGAATGGGTTGGTGCGAGTGTGGCCACCACTCTGGCTCGGAGGGACCCTCAACGGGAGATGTCAGCGGGCTGCAAATGCAGGGATGGATTCCAGAGCAAAGGCATTCGCTTGGGGCTTTTTGCAGTGGGTAGCTAGCCAGGTGCGTCTTTCCACACTGCTGTCCTGACAGAGTGCTTGGCTTCTGAAGACAAAGCGCAGTGACCCGGTGGAATATGAGTCAGCGGCTCACTATGACTGACTTCCTGCTTCAGGAAGCTCAGTCTCTAGCTCCGTGTGCGGAAAGTAGGTTGGAAGAAAAGGCTAGAGGTCCTGGATGTCAGCTGAGTGTCATGCTTTTCGGTAAAGAGAGAAGAAGGATTTAAGTCTGGAGCTTAAGGAGAGTGATTTAAGAAACTTTTCGAGGAAAATACGTGTGGCTTGTGATCAATGGCAGGAGAGCAAGGGATGAAGACAGCGTGGAGGATGGTGGCATTTCCCAGTGAATACCAAGATGGCGGACGGGGACAGCAGCAAGGTATATCCCAGAGATGTTGAAAGAGGATGCGGCTGGAAATTAAGATTAGGGAGGGAACAGCACATAGAGGCATGACCGGAACCCACGCAGGACAGCGGATGAAGATTCCCCAGCCCTTCCACCCCCGGGAAGCTCTGACATGTAAGAGTAAGCGGTTCAAAGGTCCCTGATCATTCGCAGGCAGCTGTAAACCAGAGACCCAGGAAAAGCTGAAGAATTTTTCAGAGAGGAACTAATGAAAACAAGAGAGGTAGAGCCGCTGAGGAATATGATGAGTCATACATCCAGCAACCAGAGGGTGGATGGGGTTCAGCAGACCCGTGGAGTGTTCGTGGGGCAGCTCTTCTGCGCCGCGTGGTCTGAATGTATGTGTTCTTCCAAAATCCGAACGTTGGAATTTAACCTCCAAAGTGATCATAGTTAGAGGTGGGGCCTTTTAAGAGGTTATTAGCTCAGGAGTGCTGCGCCCACATTAAAGGTGTTAGGGCCTTTATCAAACACCTTAAAGGAATTAGCCAATCTCTTTTTACCTTCTGTCTATTTCACCAAGTGGGGACTGTTACTTAGCATATAAGGGACGGACCGTTTTGGAAACAAGTAGCAATCTTCAACAGATGTCAAATGTGTCAGTGTTTTGATGTTGAACTTCTAGCCCTCAGAACTATAAGAAACAAATCTCCAGTACTTATAAATTGCCCAACCTAAGGTATTTTGTTATAGCCACAGGAGTGGACAAAGATAGTGGGCAAAAATAAATTTTGAGTAAACAATTAGATTTTTTTTTTTTTTTAGACAGGGTCTCACTTTGTAGTTCAGGCTGGTCCTGACCTCAGCATCGAATTCAGAAATCCTCCTGCCTCTGCTTCCCGAGTGCTGGGATTACAGGTGTGAGCCACCATGTCTGGCACTGTGGTGTGGTGGTAGTGACTGCCGATGGGTGTGAGTCACCACACCCGGCATTGCTGTATGTGGTTAATGGAGATCAAACCTGGGACCTTGCTCTTACAGGACAGGCTCCAGAATCACTGAGCTAAATCCGTGGCCCAACAATTAGATGTTTTAAAGGGTTAGTTTTCAAAGACTTTTTAAAAACACCTTTATTTTATTTAAACTTGATCACATCCCAGTTTGGACATTGAGGCAATTTTGGAGGGTGCTGAGCCACAAAGAGGCAATTGCAAAAGAGGATTTGTGGAACCAGTTCCCACTTTGGAGACCACAATGAGATAAGTGTGTTCAGAGAGGGTTAGGTGAGAGTGTTTGGGAGAAGCTTAATGGCAGTGTGTGTTTCACTGTAACAGCATTGTTTATTTTAGTTTAAATTTTCATTTTTTAATAATAATCATATCCTGTGAGCCACGGTCAGGGAGTAGTGACGGATAGAAATAAGACACCAGAGGTTTCAGTTCCCCTACTTAGCTGAAGGAGCACTGCGGAGCGCTCTTCCTGATCGCTCCACAAGCTCATCCCATCTGGGTAACTGGGCCCCTTCCACCTCACCAAAGGTGACGCCCTATTGCAAGGTATGCAAAGCTTTGCAAATCCAGTCTTACCATTTTGCTTTCCTGAAACACTTCATTATGTTAGAGGGATTATCCAATGATGCGGGGAGTGATGCAGCCTCTGTCGCTCCTGCAGCACAGAACATAGAATGTATTTCCTTTTGCCCCAATTGTCCAGAAGCAAAGGGACTCACTGAACTCTGAGAAGCTTCTGGCTGTGATTACAGCTATTACTCGACACCTCTCTGGGACGGAAAAACCCACTGTGGAAACTTTTAAAATATGCTGTTTGCATCTGCCAAGCATGAACAAGCCTGTGGTAACTCAGACAGTCTGCTTCCTGTTTGGGGAAACCCACTGGCTGATTGTGCATTTCACTAGCAATTCACACACAATGTCTGATTTTTTTCCCCCCTCTTTTCTTTGGAATACCAAGGCAGCTGTGAGTTCGAGGCACTCGTGTTGCCAACGAACTCAACTGATCTCTTTGAGAAATTTAGTACAAGGTACAGTTTGGGTTTTCAAGTTTTTGTCCCATGTTTTTGACATGTGGTTAATTCATTTTCTCATTCTCATCAGAATCAGGCAGAGTAAGTATGGAGTGGATGAATACCCCAGGGAATTTGGATCCAGAAATTCCAACACAACGGGTCCACATGGGAAAGACGAAAAAATTTAGTAACTGAGATCAAATGTGTTACCCTGCTGTGGTTTGTGGGTCTAGAATACACAGTTCATTGGCAACAGAAGTGCCTCGAACTCATGGCTGCCTTGGTGTTCCAAAGAGAAGAGAAAAAAAAGCAGACATTGTGTGTGAATTCCTAGTGTTCGTGCTTGGCAGATGCAAACAGCATATTTTAAAAGTTTCCACTGTGTGTTTTTCCGTCCTCCCAAAGGTTCATGTGGGCATAAGGGGGGCTGTCAGGAGGTGACTGGATTGTGGCTGTGTGACAGTCATCACCAGGTTAGTCCACTGATGGGTGGGTAGCTGCAAGTGAAACCAAGCACGAAGAGATGGGCCACGTGGGGGTTGCTTGGGTCTGTCACTTCCCAGCTCTTTCCTTGATCTCTCTTTGCTTTCCATGACCTCTTTCTCTACTGCCATGCCACTCTGCTGGTCCTGCGCTGTCCTTCAGGCAGCTGACCGTGGGCTGAGACCTCTGCATGCTGCAATCCAACATAAGCCTTTGAAGGAGATGTCTATGCGTGGCTTAGGTACGCTGCATGTGCCTCTGATAGCACACAATGGGACACTAAGAGGCATGAGAACACCCACCTCCGCACATAGAAACCAAGCTTATGTGCTAAGTGGAACCTATCCCATCCCTCTTCAATGTTGTATGACTCTGTGGCCCTTGGTCCAAAAGAACTATACCAAGCAAACAGGCCCTGGGCAGAGGCAAATCGTGAGACCAATAGTATGATGCAATGTTAATACACCAAACAGTAACAGCCAACTAGGTAGCATGCCTCTATCCCTGACACCATACCATCTCTATAAAAAATCAGTGTTGACAATAATAAAGTAGACGTGTTTCTTGAAACCTTCTCCAGAGTCTATGTGGTGACTCGGGGACCTCACTGTCAGCCTCATACCAAAACCTGTTTCTTCAACAACCTTGACATCAACAATAAGCAGTGCCTAAACATGGGCTCGAAGGCTGAGTAATACTGGAAAGCTTAGCACTCAAGTGAGTACCTCCTGTCTATAAGACGGGTAATCCGTTTAGTTGGTGACTCTACAACCTCATCATCTCAGCCTCAAGCCAAAAACCCATTCCTTCAACAAGCTTGACACCAACAACAAGCCTTTCCATCTATGAACTTATTCATTTTGGATATTGTGCTTCGGCAACAAAAAGAAGTAATAAGCACATGTTGGAAGCTTCACTTTCAAAAAGGAAACGCAAGAAGAACACATTTTTGCAATGAATGAGTTATGTTGTTGAGGACCAGCAACTACAGAGAGGTAGTACCACAGATCAAGTCCTTCGTGAGCAAACACTATGAAACTTATGAGCAGCGGCTGTACTGGAAGACATAATTTTTAAGACAGTCATTGTCAGCTACACACAGCTAATTCCTTGGGGGAATAGAGTGACATCACTTTACTTATATTTAGGCCTTTTCATCTCACTTCTAATTAACTTACATTGGGTTTTTCTTCCCTAGTAAGTAGCTAATTCTTTCTTTTGCTATTCTATGTCTTCTTTTTTGTGTGTGTCCCAGAAAAAAAAAAAAGTCTGATAAACAAAATGTGCAAGAAGCCCTGCATTTTTTTCTTCATGGCAATCAGCATTTGGAGAGACCAGTGCTGTCTGGAATATAAATTATTTTGGTGCGTGGCATCTCCAGCTTATAAAGCAGGAGGGAGGAAGGTCCATTTCTATGCAGACAAGATCTCAAATCCTGTCACTGGTAGTATGAGAGACGATATTCCTTAGAGATTCACTTGCTTTTGGAGGACAGATTGATAATAGGATGTCAGGCTTTGTGATTCAGTGTCTGTTACCGGCCAGGTTCAAGTGTGTTCAGGATCACACGAACGATTCCATTGCTACTCCTAGTCAGACTTGGAAAAATAAGACTTGAGTGCAAAATAACAAAAATATAGTAAAGGAAAAGATGATAAATATTCATTAGCCAGACATCTAAAGAGTTGGACTCTATCCTATCAGAGAAGTGAGAACAGGGAAGGGGGCTTTGGAGATGCGGCCGTGTAAACTTCAGAAACTGTGTCTTTTAGACGCATGGAACTGTGCCTAGACCTTTGCACCAAGAGCTGAAGTGCACATTCAGCAGCAGAGACAAACATTCAGGGAAGAGATTAAAGGAGGTGAGAAGAGGCAGAGGTAGGAAGATCTTGAAGTTTTAACACATTGTCATAGAAGGTGCCTTTGAATGAGGACAAGAACATTCACACGTATTTATGTTCTATAACTTCCTCTTCTATAGGAAGTTATTCTGTTCTGTAACTTCCTTTCTTTTTTTTTATTTATTTATTTATTTTTATTTATTTATTTATTTATTTTAAATTATCTTTATTGGTACATTAAATATACACATCATGATTGCACTCCATAATGGGGATTTGTTGTAACTTCCTTTCTATAATTCCTCTCTGATAACTTACACCGGTCCTAGACACTCAGTTGAAAACTGCAACCAAAGTTGTTATAGGATTGTGTCAAAGAATTAGATAAGGATAGGATTTTTGAAATGTGCACATGACAATGAATTAGACACCACTGGAAATGTGGGAAAAAAACACAAACAATATACCATGTTTATGACTCACTGCTATAGAAACCTACCTGCTGGGAATTTTTAAGGCAGCCCCTGGCATCCCATCATTAGACGATGCCCTTCCCCTACTGATAAAGACACATCACTCAGCATATTGACTTTGTGAGCAACAGTTCAGCCTCCTCAAGAACCTTCAGTTAAGGTAGCACAGCTAATATCTGCAGAAGGACATTGAGTACATTCAAAAGACTTTTGCCTATTCACGAAGGTAGGTGCCATTTGGCAGTTGCATCTCGTCCCCTTATTGCAATGATTTTTGCCTGCCGTGACCAATGGCCACAAAATGAAAACTGAATAGGTTGGGGTTGAAATTCTCTGGATAGACAACATTCAGGGGTGCACAGTCAGTGCTCATAACTCATCCTTCCCATTGCAAAGTCATGTTACCCCTCAGGGAAAAGCCACAGATGCCCCTGTCAGAACCAGGCTGTAGAAATCAGCTGCTTTGAGAAGGCTGCTCCTTTCCACACAGCTTGCTGTGGAGATCTGGCCCCAGTGTGTCTTGATGTGCTAATTCACGCTGGTGAACTGTGCTGACTCATGGTGGGGAATCATGAACATCCTCCAAAGACAAGTAGGATAAGGAGTTGTTCCCCAGGGGAGAAATATCAGGAGATAGGTATGGAAACTTGAAAAAATGTGGCCTAATGGGAGAAAGTCATGCCAGGGAAAAAGCTGAAATTAAGATGTGTGCCCTTAAGGATGATCATGGGATCACATTCTATTTCCCCTCTTTTTGTTTGCTTCTTATTAACAAGGTGAGGAAGTTTGTTCCCCTACCTTCCCTTGCCAGTCTCAGAGCGATGAGGCCCACAGGTCATGAACTGGAATCCTCAAATCAGATTCAAGATAACCTTTCAATTCTCACAAGTTCATTGTCTCAAACATTTCATTACAGTGACAGGGAGCAGACAAATGTATGGACTGTTCTCAGTGTTGTTGGATCAAGTCCCACCAAGACAATCTCTCAGGACATGACATGATTTTACAGTTCAACCAAGAGCTCTATTATTTAGGTGAGGGCCATCTGTCCATAGGAGAAAGGCAGGGGGGTATACTGGGGCACAGTATTTAAAGGAAAAAAAACTATTGCCCCTCCACCTGTTACCAGGTGGTTTCCATACAGGAGAGACGAGGTCATTCTGTTTTGAAAGTGCAGAGGCTAGTCGCTACAGAAGCCAACAGCAACCATTAGATCTCTGGTCACCATAGAATAGTAGATCCTAAAAGCACACAATCTGTGACTACTTGCATTGGTTGGGTGGGCAGTTCCCAAGGAGACAGGTTCCAGGTTCAGAGGGAGGTCACAGGATACAGGAAGGAGGCTTTTAATAAAAAGGGCATTTTAATGTCAAGCTGGGTCTCACAGGTGTTTCATTAGGAAGATGGTTCATTTCTTGTGTTCAGGAAAGAGGTTCCAGACTATGCTTTGAGGTTCCCCGGTTATGTTCATTTCCCTGTCTGCTGCAGTTGGAGAGCAGGGCCTCCTGCATAGCAGGTGCGCACTGTGCCACTTGGCTACGTTCCCACCCCAGGTTCAGTCCTTTGGTGGATCTTTATTTGTACGGTCTTTCTTCCCATTGTAACTGTTCACAGGGTCTCCTCTGCTTGGCTGCCAGCATCATCAGACCCAGGTTTTTCCTATCATCATTTGTATTCTGTGCAGAACACAGAATGTGACCTTAGCTATACTCATGCCGTAAATACTCTCTACCCGAAGGTGCTTACTATTGTGTCCCTGACAACAGACACCTCACTCCTCCATCTGGTCAGGGGTTATGGATGTATTTAGCTCAGAATGTGTAGGGTCATCTTTCCAAAATGTGGGGCCGAAGCCCATCTCTGTAAACTAGTCAATGTTTCTGATACTGGAGTGGTCAGAAGGGTTGCAATATGTCAGAGATGAGTAGGGCAAAAGGGAAGTCCTGTGTATCTCTCCCCAGAGCCCTGGGCTCTGTTTTTCTTTTGTGTGCTAAGTTAATATGGGAAATTCAGGTCGTAGAGGAAGACAGTTCTGAAGCTTTTATTGAGAGAAACAGAGGAGAATTACAATGAGAGAAAACATTAATCAACGCTGCATTAAAGTTTTCCATCTTTTCTTATCTTGCCAGCCAACCTCTTATCTCTCTTCCGTGCTGATGTTATCCTTATTTTAGCTACTCTATTTTCCTTTATATTCAAAGCCTATAAAAGCACTGAAATCAATTTCTTTTACCTCTACCTCTGTTGCATAAAGAATAGAACAGTTGTAGTCACTTCATAAATTCCTAGTCCCATGAATTGTTGGCTAAATCACTTAAACCTCTAGTACCCAAAAATATCACTGAGAGTTTAATGTGAGAATCTCTCATTTTCTTTGAGACATACATTTGGTTATATCACAATGCTTTTACATATTTCTTCCTCACTCCTGTCAAACATTAAATAACACCAACACATTTGGACCCCAGAGAGAAATAATATTTACCTAGAATCTATTTTCCAATGCTTGTCTTGCATATCTTTTTAGGTGCTAATTAGGTAGGAGTACAGTACATGCTATCACCCTCTCCAATGCCTTCCAAAACATGGGATTATGACTTGTATCCAAACGTCCTACCAAAGTCTCATGTAGTCAAACTGGGGCTTTTCAGAGGTGGCTGAATATAGAGCACGTGATACTGGCATCAAAGATGTGTGATTACTAACTTAGCCGAGTGACTGATTTGGCATAATTCTGGGACTGGTTAATGGGAAGACCTTCCTAGGGTGTGAGTACTATGTGCTTCAAGGGCTGATAGCCTTGATAGAATATCAAGGACAGGGAGAGTACCATTGCAATTGCTTGCTGCCCTGCTGCCTTCTGCCTGCCATGAGCCGTTCCTCTCCTGCCGGACCACCCTGCCTTGGAGCTTACCCCCAATGAACCGAAACCTGTAACAAACTGAGTGCTACAAGAGATACTTTCTCCTTTAATGTTGAATAGCTAGTATTTTGTGTCATCAATGAGAAAACTAACTAATACAACTGGTGTGGATTTTGCGGAGTTTTTTTAATAGTGAATTTGTCGAAACCTTAAGAGGTGGAAAGGTCTTGTTCCCAAACTTACCCCAATTATTGTGTGACTCTCTCATGATGCCGCTGGTATATGAGGAACCATATTGCAACCTGGAGGTGTGGTCCCCTCCCAAGCAGGGTGGCCAACCCTAATGAACAGCCTGAATTTGCAATCAGCTGTAACCTCTCTGCAATTACATCCCACAGCTCACTTCCTCTTGGCCCTACTGATTTTCTGATTTGAGCAAGTATGAGACAACTTTGAACATGGTGCTCATTTCTTACATTTGCTTTTCTTACTGTGATGCATTTAAATTTCCACGGATATGAAGCAGACACTTTCTTAATGACTGAGAATATGTATAATTTGTTCCAAAGCCAAAAAGACTGATGCTTTTTAAAAAAAAAAATAGTTGGAATTCTCCCTCTTTATTCCACTCACTGTTAGAAAGTAAAGGAAAAACTACCTAACACTAGACCACCATAAGCTGGTACAGAATAGCACAGAAAGCAACCCAAGAGTCCTCCCACTCTGAAAAATGCTGAGGTGTCTGAAGACAACCGTTTTCATTGTTATATACAGAGACTTTACGACTTTGCATACATGCAAAAGGGAATTTTCAGTCAAATGCTTATCATAAAATATATGGTTACACATCTATTAATAAAAAAGACTGAATCTAAAGACAGGGTTCAGGGATTTGCAAGACTGGTATTTCAATGTGACAGAAAAAAGGATCAAGAAGAAATTGTAACACAATGCTATATGGATATAGAATAGAATAAGCTAGTGAAAGAGAAATTCTGAGATGTCCTAAATTCAATTAAGTGAGCTCACTAATAGAAGAAGGAGTAGTAATGTATGTCAACCAGTTACTAGTTGCAGACTATACTGAGAAAATACTATTACGCATTCTCAAGTGTACGTTGAAAGCTAGACTCATAATCCGGATTGTTCATAATCAGTTGCTTCTAGTTGGCTAGAACTTTCTAAACCATGAGCCCAACCAATCCAGAGGCTAAATGGCTTCTCCTTAGTGACTGTCCTCTTCCAAACCTTTTCCCCCTCTCTCCTTCTTATTGACAGCCAGTATCTATGCTCAATGTAAAGAATCTGTCTTTCCCTTTCTCATATCTTTGGTATAAAAATATTCTTGCTCTTAGGACCAACAGATGTATTTCTGTCTGCTCTCCAAGCTCACTTCTGGTATGAGAGAGGTTGTCACAGTGCTGTTTTCTTTCTTTCTTTATTTTCAGGTTTGCAACTTTAATAAGTCCTTCCTACCTCAGAGAGTCATCGATACAAACTATTTTGAGTTTAACAAATCTCAGCAAGCAAGAATCTTGCAGCAGATGGCTTAACCTAGTTTAGGGAAGACAGGGGTGAGAAGAGGTAAGGTCTGAGAAAGACAAGGAGAGACACAATTCCATCAGGTCTGCGGGACGCAGAAGATGTGACAGGTAGGACGTGGCTCCATACAGACAAGACAGCCTGTGGAAAAACAGAGCCTAGAGACAACGCAACATCCTGGGGTGCTGAATGTACTTTGGTGTGGCCATGGCTTCACTGAGGTATGAGAGAAAAGTGACTTGGAGGGGTTCATGGAGACTTTGAAAATCCTACTATTCTCGGAACAATTGCAAAGTCGTTAAACAACATTAGCTGGTGCTATGATTTGGAGCGGGTGGAAATGTGTCTCCGCAGAGCTCCTGTGGTGAAGGTTGATCCCAAATGTGGTCACGTGAGAGATGTGGGACTTTCCCTATCCATTGGATCTGGCACCGGATGACTTTTGACTCTTCCCCAAAGTAAGTGATCTTGAACTAGTGCAATTTCTGAACTGACTCAGGACAGTGAGGCAGCTATGAAAATGCAATTGAAGACACTCATGAGAAAGGACTTCCAGGACTGCTTTGGAAAGGATGGGACAAGTGAGCTGGAGGTGAGGGGGAGTATTTTGCGGGAGATTCATTCTAATGTGTCTTTGACTGTGCTAAATTGTAAAGGAATGCAAACATCATTTGATCATCCCTCAGCCCATGCATGAGGGCTGGAGTAGGGGGAGTCTTGTCAGGTGAGGTGTAGAAATGTGCATTGGGGTGAGGGCCACTTAACTGATGAAGGCAGAGACCAGAACACTGAAGTTGAAAGCCAAAGAATTCTGCACATTTCTAGAAACTCCACTAGATACATGAGCAGCTTTCCACAGCTTCTCCCCCTTAGCCTTCAGGAGAAACCAACCAACTTGGCCAGCATCTTGATTTGAGACTCTAGTCTCCCAAACTGTGAGAGCAACAACTCTTCTAGATCTAAGGCACCCAGTTCACTGTACTTTGTTACAGTGGCCCTAGAGAAGTAATACACGTTTGGAGGTTCTCTTATCACAACTGCCATTTGCTGAAAGGAGCTTGTCACTAAGGTCTTGGAGCCTCTTCTCTCGCCACTTATACTTTTTTCCTATTTTTACATGGTTTCTTACATGGCTAAGATTCTGTGTTATTTCACTCCAAATACTTCAGCAGTATATTTAACATTTGTTTTTCCTTCCAGCCTGCCTGGAAATATAGCCCCCTGAGTACCAAAGTCCATGCATACTGGTGTCCCTTCTAGAAAGTGAAGCAACTATGCCTGAGGCCTATCCACACACTCCTGCATCATTCCATTCTCTCCAGATTATTTGTAACAACTCACATGGTGTGAATTCCATCTGAGTTGCTCTTACACTATATTGTTTAGGGAAAATGAGGAGAAAGAAAATTTTGTAGGTGTTCAGCACAGACACGATTTTAATGACAATATTTTCATCTTTCTCACACTTTCTAAGAACGTCTGCTTGTGTGTGTGTGTGTGTGTGTGTGTGTGTGTGTGTGTGGTACTGGAGATTGAACTCAGGACATTTGCACTGAGCTCCATCACTGGATTTTTATTTTTATTTTATTTTATTCTATTTTGAGACAGGTTCTCACTTTTATAATTCAGGCAGGCCCTGAGCTCAACCTCAAACTCACAGCAATCCTCCTGCCTCTGCCTCCCGAGTGCTGGGATTACAGGCATGAGCCACCGTATCTGGCACTGTGGTATGTGGTACTGATTGCTGGTGGGTGTGAGTCTCCATGTCCACTATTGTTGTATGTGGTTACCAGGGATCAAACCCAGGCCCTGTACTTGCAAGACAGGTGCTGGAACCACTGAGCTAAATCCCCAGGCCCTGGATTTTTAATTTTTAAATTTTCAAACAGGGTCTCCCTAAGTTGCTAAATTGCCCCAGCTGGTCTTGAACTAGGATTCTTCTGTCTCATCTTCTCAGCATCTTAGGATAACAGGCTAACAACTGGCTGACCTTTTGCTCTCTTCCACCTTTTCCACTCTCTCCTCACCCTCATATGTTGTTCAGTTTCTTCCAGCTTGAAATAGACCATTCCAGAAAGTTCAAAAGACAGAGATTCTACCAGATGAGAAAACCTCAACTTGCCCCCTCCAAATGATAGTCACAAAAGTCAGAACCTTCTTGTTTTCAAACAGAATAAATCTCTCCAACTAGCTGCTCTCTTTCACAGAGCCATCATCACCCTCAATACGCTGGAGTCTATACCCCTCTTCCTTGCCTTCTGTGGCTCTGTGTTCGTGGATTGCTCCCACTTCTCCTATACTTCTGGCTTCTCCCCATGGACTTGAAACAAGGTCAAACCTTGGCTATCTTTAGAAGCAAGTCAATAAAAATTCATCTGTTGACGCCATGATACCTTCCAGCATCCTGATCTGTTCTTCTCCTGTGTAGGCAGGTATGTTGATCTTGGATTCAGAAACGTGGGCAGAGGAGATTGAAGACGACACCTAGACTCGCCCATTCTATAAAGAGATGAGTAGCCATGCCATTCGTTGTGACGGGCATACTGGGAGAGGGTTAAGGTGTGGAGCTGTTGAATGCACCTGGTGGGTCATGCCAGCTTCACTTTTTGTGGGCATCTAAGAGAAAAAGAGAGATGTCTGCTTCTGTTTGAATGAAACCTAGATTTTGAGATTCAAGGTTCATGATATTTTTCATCCAAAATTTGAATACGTTTATTCCTTGTCCTCGGCAATTTAATGTTTTATTGGAAGTGTTGCAATTAGCCTGTTACTTATTTTTAGGAAAAAAATGTACATATTTACTTGAGTGCTAGTATTTTTCATTCCTCTGCTTTTGAAGTGTTACTAGAACTTCTCCCTTCCCTGTCTTTCTCAAGGCTAAGATAAACTTTAAACTGTGAACTCAAGTCTTATTTTTTCATCTGCTATTTATTAATTGATTTCAATCAATAATTGTGTGTGCTCCAATTACTCTTCCTCTTGACTCCGAGGAAGGGAGCATCTATAATGTGCAGGAACTGTATTCTTTTACTTGTGTAGGGTTTTTTCTTTTTGAGATAAGGTGACACTGTATATCCTAGGTATGTCCCAAACTGGAGATCCTACTGCCTCAGCTTCCCGGGTGCTGGTTTGTAAGTGTCTCGGCCAGTCTTAGTTTGACTGTCTTTTATTCATCAGGTTTTATACATTGTTCTTTGTCTTGCATAATGAAGGAGACCCATTTTATTTTCTGTGTCACCAACTTGGAATTCCACGGTGTCAAGTTCTCTCCAATTTAGTTTCTCTTTAGGGTTTTAACCTCCCCCCTTCTGATCTTATCAAGGCAAAAGTTTTTATTCTTTTTCTCCAATTCCATTTTTGCATTTGTTCCTTCTCTGTGAACCTCATCACATTGCCTTTTACTCTCGAAACACATGGAGGATTGTTTCTGTAGAAACCGTGATTTCATGACATGTTTGAGGCTCTCAGTCAGCTGGAAAGTTCTTTTACAGCTAAACATTTTTTTTCAGCATGTTCTTTGAGTATCTTGGTGCAAAACTAGACTAAATGGGGTAGTGAGAAAAGATTTACGTAAAAATATAGAAGAGGAGCTTTGGGATTTGTAGGCCACAGTGAGGTACCATGATATTATATTCACAGGTGTTTGTGAAGGATACACGGCTGAAGAATGGTGGAACTGTATATAAGTGGTGTTTGCAGAGATAAGGGTTGATGAGATTTTTCAGAATGAGTTATCTAGAATGATTTAGAATTGAAATCTTTAATCACAAGGGCACCCCCTGAGCTGAGAACATAAATGCCATCTGTGACAGGTGGCTGTCAGCCACTGAGAATGAATAGGAACCATTCAGCCACCTCAGACAAACACTGCACTTCCTGAGTGGGGAGGACGGCCTCAGGATCGCTGGCCTGCTGCTAGCAGTTTAGGTGGGAGGCAAGTGAAGGCTCACTTACCACTCAAAGAGAAAGGTGAGCTCTCAGTCAGAGGCAGCCACACAGACTAGGCAAACAGCACTCAAAGGTGTACTCAAGACTATATATCACCACAAGTGTAAGGGAAGATATAGGAGAAAAGGATCCATGTTCAAAAACTGGTGATGCATGCGATGCAGCGGTGCATGCATCTGTAATCCCCCCTACTCAGAAAACCTAAGATTGTAGGTCTGAGACCAGCCTGGGAAATGTAGTGAGACTCTGTCTCAAAACAGAAATGAGAAAGGACTGGGGACATAGTTCCATTGTAGGGCACCTTAGGGCGCAATCCACAGCAAGACAAAAACATAGTGGGGTACACAGAAATGGGTGACATAATGCCAATTAGTTTAAATGATGTGTGTAGAACCAGCATTTTTGCAGTAAAATGAAAATCAGGAACAATGACAAGACATGAAGTCTTTTTTTTTTCTGAGACAGGGTCTCCCTTTTGTAGCTCAGGCTGGCCCTGAGCTCAGCCTTGAACTCGCAGCAATCCTCCTGCCTCTGCCTCCCATTTGCTGAGATTGCAGGCATGAGCCACCACACTTGGCACTGTGGTATGTGGTCCTGACTGCTGGTGGGTGTGAGTCTTCACGCTCAGTATTGTAAGTGGTCTCTGGGGATTGAACCTGGGTCCTTGTGCTTGCAAAGCAGTTGGCAGAACCAGTGAGCTAAATCCCTGGCCCCTGAAGTCATTTATCTATTATAAGATATTGTATTTTTCTGAGAAAAAATTACTAAATAACTTCTGATTTCATTAGACAGACTAATATTCAGTATTAGGAATAAAATAATCACTATAATTATACAGATACAATAGATAGCTGAAATAGAGACAAATAAAAGTAATAGTAGAGAAAAATAGAAGGGAAAACAATGATAATACAAAACATAGACATCACAAAAGAATGGAAATAAGTCCTAATGTGTCAGTAATTACCCCATATAAATGGATTTATATAATAAAATACAGCTATATAAAAATGACACAGCTAAAAGAAAATCAAACAGTATACTATTAAAAGATAGATTAATAATATAAATATGTAACAATTTTTTTTGTAAAATTAGACAGTAACTGATATGTGAAAAAGGATCATGTACTCCAAAGATACAACAAAATAAAATTGTACACACTGTGAACTCTAGAAAGTAAATAGGACAGAAGCATCAAAAAAATGCATACATTCATCAATAATTTCAGATTTCAATATGCTTTTATCAGAAACTGATAGATCAAAATAACAGATCATTATGAGGTGGGTAGAGTATTTGAGCAGGACACGCAGGAACTTTCACCTCAGACAGAAAGACTCCAGGCAATAAACTAAAAACCAACAATAAAAGTGGATTTAATAAACTTCTTGTGTCTTGGAATTTTAGAATGCATTGCTCAATAACTCAGAGGGTGGAGGAGAAATAACAATGGCAATTTGAAAATGTTTAGAAACATAACAACACTAATGGCACACTAAATCAATTGTCTGCTACAGGTCTTTGGGGGAAAAAAAAAAACCCTGAAAAATCAATAACTTTAACTATGCATCTATCCATTTCCTGATAAATCAAACCCATATCCATTTGTACAATATTGCTGCAAGAGGGTAGTTGGAAGCATTTTCTGTTGGTGGCTGCTATTTGATGTTATTGATTCTAATCAAGATCCTCCTTGTGTGAGCACAAGTATCCATCATTGCTTGTCCAAGCTGAGAACTAAGGGAGTGTTTGTGGAGGAAATCTGCACAGTCCATGAGTAATGGAAGTACAGGATCATGTGGAAACTGGCGGTACTAGATCCAACGGCAAAGAAAATAGCTCATTCCAGCCAGAAGTTTAGACCTGACTAGACAAAGAGCTACTATCTAGAATATATAAAGAGCTCAAAAAAATAAGCCCACTCAAATTTAAAGACCCAATTCAAAAATGGACATCTGAAATGAACAGATATTTTTCAGAGGAAGAAGTAAGAGCAGCTAAGAAGCATATGATGAAATGCTCGACATCGTTAGTCATTTGAGAGATGCAGATAAAAACAACATTGAGATTTCATCTCACTCCACATAGAATCGCTGCCATTTCAGAATCAGCCAACAGCAAATGTTGGTGAGGCTGCGGAGAAGAAGGAACCCTTCTCCACTGTTGGTGGGACTGTAGACTCATACAACCCCTGTGGAGATCAGTTTGGAGATTCCTCAAAGAGCTAGGATTGGAGGTCCCATTTGACCCGGCCATTGCCCTGTTAGGTATATACACACAAGAATTAAAAGACTCATATCACAGTGACATATGTGCACCCATGTTTATAGCAGCCCAGTTTGTGATTGCTACATCTTGGAAACAACCCAAGTGTCCATCAGCTGGAGACTGTATAAAAAAGCTGTGGTTCTTCTACAGAATGGAGTATTAGTCTGCCATAACAAATGATAAGTTTGAATCATTTCTACTTAAATGGACATACCTTGAGGATATCCTCATAAGTGAAATAAATAGGGCACAGATAGGTACATATCGCATCTTTTCTCTGGTATGAGAAAATAAAGATGTAAATGAGTCTTAGAATTGTATGTTATATATTGTGAAATAGAAAACGCTCAAAGTAAAATAATGAGATTATAACAAAAAAAGAAAGTAAACAAATTTTATGTATATAGGGGGTTTGTAGGGTGGGTAGGGCTATGGGAAAAAATGAGAATTAAGTTGTGTCTTATACTGGTACAAATCCCCATTATGGAGTGCAATCATGATGCATATATGTCATGTACCAATAAAGATTTTAAAAAAAGAAGTTTAGACCTGACTAAACGATAGTGTTCCCCCTAGTGGACCTACGACCTAGGAGTTCAAGACAGCCTGACTGGAAAGAGCAGACAGTCCCAACATTACTTGATAAAGCGGCACCAGTAAACATAACGGTAACTTTATTATGCATCTCTTTATTTTTGTGGCCAGTGACACAGATCGACCGACATCTTCTGCAAAGGTCTGGATAGGAAATGTGTTGGGAGTTCTGAGGTAGGCAGTGTCCGCTCTGAGGCAGTAGTGTTAGAAGAACAACCAGCAACAATCCATCATCAAATGGGTGTGGTTGTGTTCCTGTACAACTTCACAAAACAGAGGTAGGTCAGTTTTATCTTGACAGTTCTCATTTGTGGGCCCTTTGTCCTTAACAAGTAAATGACCAGAAAAGGAAACTTTCATTTTAGAATACAGTCTTTTATCTGTATTAGTTTTTAACTTGAGAAATCCAAAACTTTGCATTAGTACATAGTTGTTTTGTCACAAAATACATTTTGCAAAAATGTATGAAATTTAGTCAAATGCAATCTCAAGTAGTTCAGGTTACTATTGAGTTTACTAGGAGATTATTTTTGTGCTGCCTTCATCAGATTATTTTCTGCTAACAAAGCTGATGTTATAATAGAATTTGCTGAAAGATTGTGAAATAAAGGACAGATTAAAAAAAAAACAATGAAGTCCTTTCCCCCTTAAACATTTGAATGTATACAACCCCAGTTTGAAGAAAATAAGCTTGAGATGGTTTTTCTCATTTCTTTTCAAAATGCATTATTTGAGTTTTGTATCATCTGTGTGTGGAAAACTGTTTTCTCAGGGGAAAGTTATTAATTCTAAGTCTCTGTTTTGAGGTTAGCCATGTAAGTGGGCTCTGAAGATAACAGGGGAAGTAGCCCATAAATGTTATCATTGACTTCCCATGGCTATTTTTTTCCCTTATCCTGGCTCTGCAATGTCCTGATATCCTCAGCATTTCACTTGGCCTGGATCAATGGCTGTGTAATAGCCATGTGATAACAGGAATATATCACAGTGATAAACACCCACTTTGTACATCTATACTGTTCTGTGCATTTAAAGGAAAATCCATTTATTGAAATGTCATAAAAGATGACTTTGATTAATGTTATTAGTGGCCACAAATGAGATTCTGTTCACTGAGACAACAGGAGGGCGTGTGATGTTAAACAGTGTTCAATAAACATGTGGAAAAGGAAGAACATTGGGGTTTTCTTATCATTAGATATTTGTGTGTATGGCAAGTGACATGGTCAAGAGACAAATAGGATTTTGTCCAAAGGAAAGGAGAAGAGTAGCACATAAACACATTCCCACACTACTGAAACCCATATAAAAATCTACTGAATTATTATTATTATTTTTTTTTTTTTTTTGAGACAGGGTCTCACTTTGTAGTTCAGGCTGGCCCTGAGCTAAGCCTCCAACTCACATCACTGCGATCCTCCTACCTCTGCCTCCCAAGTGCTGAGATTACAGGGGTGAGCTACCACACCCGGCACTGTGGTATGTGGTTTTGATTGCTGCTGGGCGTGAGTTTCCATGCCCATTATTGTATGTGGTTACTGGGGATAGAACCTAGGTCCTTGTGCTTGCAAGACAGATGCTGGAACCACTGAGCTAAATCCCCAGCCCCATGAATTATTTCGTGACAAAGAATAGAATTTAAAGAAATATTCACTTCACTATCTCAGCTTCCATAAAACACTCAATATTATTTAAATTACTCAGGTTCGGGCCGGGGATATAGGTCAGTGGTTCCGGCGCCTGTCTTGCAAGCGCAAGGACCCGGGTTCGATCCCCAGTAACGACATACAATACTGGGTGTGGAGACTCACACCCGGCAGCAACCAGTACCACACACCACAGTGCCGGGCGTGGTGGCTCACGCCTGTAATCCCAGCACTCGGGAGGCAGAGGCAGGAGGATTGCTGTGATGTGAGTTTGAAGCTGAGCTCAGGGCCAGCCTGAACCACAAAAAAGTGAGACCCTGTCTCAAAAAAAAAAAAAAAAAAAAAAAAATTACTGAGGTTCTGGTGCAGTGAGAGCTGTTAGTTCCTGCCTTGGGCAGCAACATGGTTGATTGACAGTGTTACTTTAGTAAGAGAACCTCAGCTAAACGGACTCATAAATTCCACCTCCTAGGGCAGCTTGTTACCTGAATGGTATACAGTGGAAATGAAGAAGGAGAGATCTGCTTCTTCTTCTTTGCCATCATCTGCTGGCTTCAGCGTCAGCTCTTCCGCTTCCGCGCCAGCTCTTCCGCTTCCGGTGCAGATCCTTCCTCCTTCCAGTGTACACTCTTTAGCCTCCATTGCAAACTCATCGGCCTCTTGACATCACATCTCCTGGGACACAGCAATGGGCTTCAGAGTCGCTGTCCAGCTCTTGGCAACAAAGAATTCACTACTAGAGCCCAGCCATGAATATTCAAGGATTGGGAGGTTGATCTGGGTGGTACAAAAAGTCCCCCCCTACAGTGACGAATTTAAGACTGTCTGTGTGGCCCAATCTCCCTTCCTTGAGCATTTTTTTGCTCTGTACCCATTTTCTCCAAGACCCAGTACTGGTGGGTCTCAACCCAGGGAGATACAACTCAAATAAGCACATCAGGGGAAACACTGGTCAGAGTTGCCAGGTGCTGATGAGGCAAAGGAAGCAGTGTAGTGTTTTCGCAGAGGCTCTCAACCTACAGTCTAAGCCCCTCAGAGGCAGGCAGAGCAGGTGAGATGCTAGCAAGGCATTTACAGCCCCAGCGGTAGTGACGTTCAGGGCCTGATAATTCACTGCTGCACACGCATTATGGAGGGTTGAGCAACATCCCTGACCTTTACGCATCGGACAGTTGTAATATCTTCCTTTCCCCAGCTGTGACAACCAGAAATAGATCCACCATTGCCAAGCATCCCTGGAGAAGCAACATTTCTCCCAGGTGAGGACAAACTTTGTGCCTTTGAGTTTTTAATTTTAATTTTTGTAGATTGGGGATTGAGCCCAGGACCACTGAGCTATATGCTCACATTTATTTAGGTGCTGTGTTTATTTAGAGATAAGTTCTCGGCAAGCCACGAAATGGAACAGGCATATTTTGAATTTGTGATCTTCCTGCTTCAACTTACCAGTGTGCTTGGATTACAGGTTTGTGCCACTGTCTTACCTTAGAGTCTTGCCCTTGGATAACATGAACTCAATTGGAATAAAGGCACACTTAAAAGAGTACTGGCACAAAGGGGTAATGAATCAAAAAACACTCATGGAAGCAGAGTTATGGAAAGAAATGATCCCAAAATATAAATCTTATGAGTACACTCAGTGAAATAATGGAAGAACATTGAAATATATAAAAGCACAAAACTATAAGTCACACAAATCGGTAGAAATCTTTAATTATACACTACAAATGAAGGACACGGATTGGGCTGACT
This sequence comes from Petromus typicus, assembly GCA_004026965.1. NCBI lineage: Eukaryota > Metazoa > Chordata > Mammalia > Rodentia > Petromuridae > Petromus > Petromus typicus. The sequence continues at coordinate 31,577 of PVIR01007467.1, read as the reverse complement.
CAGAAGGAAAATAGCTCAAGAATAAATGAGTGAGTTGCAGGATAGTTCCCAAGACTGATAAATGTCACAAACGCTAATGAAATAAGAATTATAACGGAAATATCAGTGATGTGGGGAATGGAAGTGTAGCTAGCAACAAATACTGGAGTGGAAGCATGGAAAGAAATAAAATGGAAAGAGATCATTGTTTGAAAAAACCCGGAAGGATGAAAGTTCACTATTTATTATTATTATTATTATTATTATTATTATTATTATTATTTAAAGAAGCCAGGTGTGATGGAGCACATCTGCAATCCTAGCACTCAGGAGGCGGGGCAGGAGGGTTGCTGAGTTTGAGGCCAGTCTGGGCTGCATCGTGCTTTCAAGGACAGCCTCAGTTACAGAGTGAGACCTCGTCTCAGAACAGAAAAAGTGCAGAGGAAGAGGGAGATCATAGACCTCAGATGGAAATGGCTCCGAGGTTTGGTGACAAACAAGAAGAAAAGAACATGCCTAGGCAGAACGGGATGGAAATTTAAAATGCCAAAACAAAAGGAATACAAGAAGTTCCAAGAACAAATCAGCAGACTTGAAAATAAAAGGACCACCCTTGACAACATAATTCTCAACATCAATAATGAGTCAGAGGAATACTGTAATATTACTTTGAGCCTAAAAGCTCCATCTCCAGCCAAATTGTCAGTTAGTGAAGAGGTGATTAAAAACAATTTTCAGTCATGTTGGATTTCAAAAGATTTGCCAGACAAAAGCCACGTGGAAGTAACGGGAGGAAGCGCTCCACTTTAAGAGGAGGCTGTGAGAACTATAGAAGAGGATGGTAATATGTGCTCGGTTTTTCATAGGTGACTACAAAAACCAGGGTAACAGAATTAGCCAGCAACAAATGTTGGCGAGGCTGCAGAGAAAAAGGAAACTTTCTCCACTGTTGGTGGGACTGTAGACTCGTACAACCCCTGTGGAAATCAGTGTGGAGATTCCTCAAAAAGCTAGGATTAGAGGTGTCATTTGCCCCTGCTATTTCTCTGCTAGGTATAGACACAAAAGAATTAAAAGATTCATATCACAGCAACATACGTGCATCCATGTTGATAGCAGCTCAGTTTGTGATAGCTAAATCATGGAAAAAACCCAAGTGTCCATCAACTGAAAACTGGATAAAGAAGATGTAGTTCTTTTATAGAATAGAGTATTAACCTGCCATAAAAAGTGATAAGTTTGAATCATTTCTAATTAAGTGGACGTTCCTTCAGGATATTCTCATAAGAGAAATAAATAGGCCACAGATGTATAAATATTGTATCTTTTCTCTGGAATGAGAAAATGAAGATGTAAGTGAGTTCTAGAATATATAGTAGATATTATGAAATAGAAAATATTCAAAAGGAAATGAGGTGTAGGGATAAGTAATGAGGGGAAAATAATGTGATGATAATTAAAAAAAGGAAACAGAATTTATGTATACAGTGGGTGCAGAATTATAGGGTGGGGAGGAGAACGGGATAAAATGAGAATTAAGTTGTGTCATGCATTGGTACAAATTCTCAATGTTAAATGCAATCATGATGTTGTATATATGATGCACCAATAAAGATCTGAATTAAAGAAAAGCCAGGGTAACAAAAGAAAAAAGGGAATGTATATTTTAAGCAAGAACTAAAATTCTAGACAATACCAAACACAGTGGGCAAGATGAGAACAGATCAAAGGGATATGAAAACTAGCTCAAATGTGTCTGGTGGGAGAAAACTACGGACGCTGAGTTTAAGAAATCACTGATGAGGGCCAGAGAGGTAGCTCAGTGGTGCTGAGCCTGCCCAGTAAGCACAAGGTCCTGAGTTCTACTCCTGCTGTCAAAGGAAAGAAAGAAAGAAAGAAAGAAAGAAAGAAAGAAAGAAAGAAAGGAAGGAATTGGTCATGAATCTGGATTTAAAGAGTGGCCGTGAATAGAAAATAAACTCTGGAGTATATTACATATAAATTAGCAGGAAAAATTACTATCTGACAGAAATCATGAAAGGAAAATAAAAACAAAGATAAAGTGTAAGAAAAAGGAAAATAGGAAATAAGACAGTATAAACAAATCCGTATGGAAATTTAAATATGCTATACTCACCAACAAAGCACGGAAGTAATGAGACTAGATTTTTAAATCTGATTTCGTAAACTGTTGCCAGGAAAGACACACTTATCAGAATTTAAAGCATGAAAGCAGGAGGATGTCAGTTATGAGCCAATGAGGATCACAAATTTAAAACCTAACAAAACAGAATTGAAGACAAATGTTAAAGGCACAAAGAGGAATGTGGTGGTGTGGACATATATACGTCGAAGGAAACTCAGACTAATCAATAACTATCACTTTAGTTTAGATTGTAATACATTCTTCTAAAAAATGATTAGATGAAGCTGACTAAAAGATGTACCATTATAAAAGATATGAGGGACATAATTCAAAAACTGGAGAGCCTCTGCTTAGGCAGAACTCTGCAGCCAAGTGTGAATTATCTTTGCCAGGTCAAGTATATATAACAAGAGAGTTTGCTCCTTATGCTTCTCATTTACTTTTCTTATAAGAGAAGGCAGAACTTCATTTTGTACATTGTTCACATATATAGCATGCATGTTTGTGTGCATATAAATAAGAAGTAAAATAGGAGATAGATAAAAATAGAAGTAAGGAGCAGTTCAAATAATCACCTGAATTACCATTCTGCTGTTTCAAAAATATTTTAAAATACATGCTAATTTGTTTCATTTATATTGCTACTTTGAGTTCCTCCAAAAGAAAGTTTTATATGTATTACATAAGCCATATATAACCCTTCTTTAAACCACTGTTGGTGTTGTCAAGGAGGATCACAGAGCCTGTCCCTTTGGACAACAAAGAATAACTACATATCTAATGCACACAATTGTAAGTTGCCTTATGCTGGCCAGTTATGATAATGTACCTGTGCCTGTGGGCACTAAAATCAAAAATATAAAAGGTAATTACCCAATGCCCAGTATTCAGTTCATATAAAAATCCTATGACACACAAAGAGGAACTCAGACTCCTGAAGGAGAAAAATCTCCAGAGAGTTTCACTGTGACAGATTGGAAGGCTACAGTCAAGGTAATACTCTACCAGAGTTCCCAGGGCAGTCGGCCAGCAGAAGAGCAAGTCTAGATTCATGCCATCTCAGAAGAATGCTTGAAAAGAGACCTCTAACATCCCAGAGGAGCTGCAACTCTAGAGGAGTAGAAAAGATTGTGAGTTTCACTTATTTGTTGCTATCCATGCCCTTCCCATATGGACAGAAGGGTTTGCAAAAACCTACCGGGCTGGTCATTGGGTTCTATTTGTTGACCAAGGAACTGCCTTTTTCTCTGCTGGAAAATTAGTTTACTGCCAGAACAGCCTTGCTCAGCGCTGCTAACCGGAGCACCTCTGGATTTATCCCAGATGACCACAGAACACATGCTGGGCAAGAAAAGCAGTCCTGGAAACAAATGGCACAGAAATTTCAATGGGCCACATTGTCAGACAGCAAAGAAGACTTGGAGAAAATCCAAGCTCTCTCTGACCCCCAGGATCGCCTGTACAGTCCCAGAGGAAAACTTATATCCATAGCATACTGGCTTGCCAGTGTCCTAAAGTTAAGCTCATATTTCCAAGGGACAATAATTATAGGATCGAGTACATGAGAATTTAACTGGGGCAGGAGAATTATCATCCCTTTCCTAGTGACTTGGAAAGGTGAACTCTGGCAGTATAGAATCAAAGGAAGAGGAATGATCTCACAGTGTATAAAAGCAACTTTGGAATTAGCCAGAGGGGAATACTCAACAGAGAAAAAATGATTCCATTCTCCCTGTTTATTTTTGTGCAAGCCATACTTCAAAGGCAGCTATTATTTTTTTAAAATCTCTGCTCAACTTGACACTATTTGAGCTCTAAGCAGCCTCCTCAGTACAATAAGCATGAGCTAACTGGTTTGATTTCCCTTATGCCAGAATGGGATTCTGGTTCCATCACTATTACCTGCATTTTTCTGAGATACTTCCCTTCCCTCCGATCACATGAGTTTAGCAGACTATCAGACAGAGGCTAACAGAAATGAAAACATATCTAGTGAGCCATCTTGCAGTTAAATTAAAAGTATGTAAGACATGTTAACATCTTATGGAGACATTACTAATATCACAACAGCATGGTTTAAAATATGCTGTCCTTTACAAAACCTGCCACATTATGATGTTCAGTTTTTTTTCTCCCTTTATTTGTGGCATATTCAAAAGTTCTGACAAGGGTCCTAACTTCGGTGACACATCAGATGAAACAAAATGTAGAGATAAAGTTATTTTCTGATGTAGGACTGCAGTGGGTTAAAACTGCAAGTGAAAAATTGCAAATTGGAGGTCCCATTTGACCTAGCCATCACCCTGCTAGGTATATACACACAAGAATTAAAAGACTCATATCACAGTGACATATGTGCAACCATGTTTATACCGGCTCAGTTTGTGGTTGCTGCATCTTAGAAACAACCCAAATGTCCATCAACTGGAGACTGGATAAAAAAGCTGTGGTTCTTCTACAGAATGGAGTATTATTCTGCCATAAAAAATGATAAGTTTGAATCATTTATACTTAAATGGACATACCTTGAGGATATCCTCATAAGTGAAATAAATAGGTCACAGATGCGTAAATAGCACATCTTTTCTCTGGTATGAGAAAATAAAGATGTAAATGAGTTCTAGAATTGTATGTTATATATTGTGAAATAGAAAAACTCAAAGTAAAATAGGGTAAAGGAAAAATAATGAGATTATAACAAAAAAAGAAAGGAAACAAATTGTGTGTTTATAGGGGGGTGGTAGGGTGGGTAAGGCTATGGGAAAAAAATGAGAATTAGGTTGTGTCTTATACTGGTACAAATCCCCATTATGGAGTACAATCATGATGCATATATGTAATGTACCAATAAAGATTTCAATTTAAAAAAATGAAAAAAAAATTGCAAATAAAACCAATTCTGCTTGTTTTTCTCAGCTTGGTTTTTGTTGCCAGAGAGCTTAGGTCCTTTTTAGACTTAGGCTTTTTAACTGCTGAGGATTTTGACTGTGATTTCTTAGCTTGCTCTGGATAATCCGTGTATTCCCTTTTCTCAACCAAGACCTTTTCTTCAGGTTTCTGTGCGACCCTCCGAGCAACAAAACACAAGAAGACTCGGCTTTACCACCCCTTGGTACCAGCTGATTGGAGAAGTTCAAAGCTCTTCATATGCCAAAAGGGGTCCTCATAACCAGGCACATGGTAAGAGAGTGGTTAACCCAAAGGGGCCAGGAGGGGTACGCCTTGCAGGGCTCCCTAAAATCTCCACATTCTCACATCTCACTCACTTTTTACAGGAAGCCTGCTTGTTCCAGATTTCACAGGGACTGCCAAGTACCAAAAATCATTGGCTGATGGTTCTTTTCCTGCAAGAAATATCCCACCCTAAAGAATACAATGTGGTTACTTTTATAGTTAATAATGTTAGTTAAAGTCATGTAGCATGGATTTGTATGTTGATATTTGTCCTTAACAAAACTATCCATGTTTTTGCATTCTAATTCTTGGTCATTTCATTAAGGTTAACTCTTCAGAGATGAAATAAAAGGCTTTCAACTGAGAGATGGACACTTAATCCCCATCAAATCCTATGTATACTTGGAGAGGTGATATCAATGGGCACAGGATCAAACTGATCAATGGAAGAAATATCTATAGATTCAAAGATACAATTCTATGTAACAGGACACAGACTGTTGTCAGATTTGATTTTTTTTTTTGAGACAGGCTTCTGCTTTTGTAGTTCAGGCTGGCCCTGAACTCAGCCTTGAACTCACAGCAATCTTCCTGCCTCTGTCTCCCAAGGGCCGGGATTACAGGCATGAGCCACCATACTTGGCATTGTGGTATGTGGTACTGATTGCTGGTGGACATGAGTCTCCATGCCCAGCATTGTTGTATGTATTTACTGGGGACTGAACCTGGGCTCTTGCACTTGTAAGGCAGGCACCAGAATCACTGAGCTACATTGCCTGGCCTGACTGTCAGATTTTTGACAACTTGTTTTAGATTTGCTAAACATCTAAGATATTTAGCAAATATCTTGGTAAGATATTTAAGAGTTTTGACTTACAAAAATCTATGTATATTAAACAATGGAAGAAAACCCAATCAAGTACATAAGTAAAACTGTCTTGAAAGGACTAATTTGCACATGAACATTAACGGCTATCGATATCCAATGTTGATTTCTGTTTTCAAAGGACGTATTCTCCCTTAAATTTACGTCAGGAAGAGTGCATACCATTTGGGTCTCTGGTTGCACACATTCTACCCCGGGTTTTATTGAAACCCAAGCAGGTTTCATGGAAGCCTCTTGACGGACTACTCTTTTTTCAATTTCTAGTGAGCACATTAATTCCATAGGCCCCTAGCAATGACTGCTATGACTTTAGCAGAAGCTCAGTTTGGACAGCTCATCCTGCAAGGGCTGGTTGACCTTCACATGAAAAAGGTTCTTTGATGTGCCGGAGCAGAACCAGTCCCAGGTTCCGCTGGAGAGGATAATTTGAACTGGGAAAGAGACTCAAAGTGCTGTAGTTTGTTTGACAAGCAAAGACTAGACCATTACGTTTCATGATCGTTAAGTTGAGTCATAGGAGATAGAATTTAGGCTTCCTAAGTGGGGCTTGGCATTCATGCTGACACTGCTTGGCACCTGGGAACACTGGCTTCAAGACCCCACCATCCTGCCGTAGGCCATTGAACAGGCCTTCAGCTCTGGGACGGATTTTTCTCCTGGGAATAGTTACCTTGTGCTGCTGGAGAGGAGAAGGATGATTGAAAACACTGCTTCCAAGGACAAATACGGCCTCAGTTGGACATCCTGGCTTGAAAAGAGTGGACAGCCCAGTGGGTGGCTGTGAGCAGAGCCGTCGAGCATTTCCCTGTTTCAAGGTGGTGGCGCTCAGAGCCTGGACCCATCCTCTGCAGCTGTGATCCGAACCTTCTAACATCCTTGATTATGGGGCTGAGTTTCCTTCCCAATTTTGTACTGCTTTTCTTAAGTCACTGGTGCTGTGGCGGTAGATCGTATTTGCCACAAGCAGCGAGTGTTTTTCCCAGTGAGGTCAGAGCCTCTCAGAACTTCGTGTCTCCTTTAGGTGGAGGCCAAGCTCTCTCAGTACTGAGCAGCCCTCTCCCACAATCGGGAGGAGACACAGAAAGGCACGTTAGGTGGCGTGAGAGGTGGATTCGTCCAGGGGAGGGTGAGGGGTGTGTACCTAAATTTGCTACACTTGGCAATACATGGATGTGTTAGAGGAGGCCCATCCAATGGCAGATGTTTCTTCTGGGTGAGTATTCTTCACGGACACACAGGTGATCTTTGGGGAGATAAATAATCCTGAACAGATCTGCTGAAAGTGACCTTCCCGAGCACTGATAAGACCTCAGATGGTACAGAAGTGCTTATCGATATAATGAAATTCTCCCCCTTCATTAAATGTTTTAGAATAGCACGAAGTCACCACATATGCAGGCCTTTCCCCAGAAATCTAGTGACTGGAATTTGTTCTGTTTGCAAATCAATCTATTCCCTGGAACTTTTCTGTAATCATTCTGCTCAGTACGTTTATAACCCAGCAGTTTGCTTCCCTGGAAAATGTCTCCTTGCGAACTTTTTATGGAACCGCTGGTGACATAAATTACTCTCTCGAGAGCTTTTATGCTTTCTGATTTTGATGATCAAAATGTATGGGGTCAGCACAGGCGGGAGAATGAATGGGAGAAGAATCGCAGCTCTGATGGGGAAGCCTCCCTCCCTCCACCCATTCATTTATCTTAGCTTTGCAATTTTATTTTTATTATTTTACATCGACACATATGCATGCTATCAAATGATTACATTCTAAAGCAAGGGAATTCAAAAGGAACCTATGAAACAGCATTATGATGTATATTCAAGCAGAGATGTAGTATGAATGTGTGTGGGATTAATATATATGTGGTACAGTGTGTCTACAACCCCCATGTATAAAAACTCTGATTACCTAAAAAGGCAAAGTGAGGCCTACTGTCCCCCCCCCCCAGTTACAACCTGAAACAGCACATCGTGAGGGCTATGGGCTATGTTCTTGTGTCTCATACTTCCCAGTCCTCATATGTTGAAATCCTCACACCCCCAGAGGGATAGTATTAGGAGGTGGGGTCTTTAGGAAATGATAAGGCCAGAAAGGGGGGAGCCTCATAAATGGAATTAGTGTCCTTTTCAAAGCAACCCCAAAACTTCCTGCCTCTTCCCTCACTGGACGGCACAGTGAGAGCATGAACTGAGAAGGTGTCCCTCCACAGATCTAAATCTGTTACCACCTGTTGTACCTTCAATTTGCAGCCGGCAGGAGTGAGAAATAAATACGATTTTTATAAGTCACTGGGGTTTAGTGTCCTGTTATGGCAACCTGGATGGAGATGAAGATGATGGGGTTTGCTTCTCATCTTTTTCTGTCCTCTGCCTGGTATACACAGGCAAATAGCACCGTACCACATAAATAGTGTTGCAGACAAGATGCACACAGAACAGACACAGAGACACACTCACAATGGAATGAATTGAAAGAGTAGAAACTGGCATTTTAAAGAAATTCGTAGCATACAAAATTCATCTGACTCCTGTTTCCCCAAAGTAATGCCTATCAGCTGAGCTCCATAAGCATGTAATATGGAGAGCAAAACTCAAGGGACCTCAGCTGGATAACTCATGCTTCCTTTGGTCAGTCAGAATTTTACTTCAGCTTTAAGAAGCAGATATCACTAAATTTCAGCAAAGCATAATATTTAGGATATAACAACATCTTAATTGTTTCTTACCTTGAATAGCACAATGTAACTCTAAGATATAAAGTCACTTTGCCTAGTCTAGGACTATAGCTGCAGAGTTGCTTGCAGTCTTTGTCCCTAGACCATCCTGCTTCCATGTAGATGAACTGCTGACATAGTTTCCTGCTTCTGTCTCTATTCCTTCATATCCTTAGGTGTAAAAAGTTAAACAAATCAGAATCCTCTCATGACCCACCATACTCTTGGATTTCAGTATTCAACAAAGTTTAATGACCTGTCAATTTTTAAAAAATTCAGATATTTAGTGGTACATTATGAATACACATCATCATCGCATTCCACACTGAGAGTTTATACCAGAATGTGACATGACTTGATTCTCATATTTTCCCCTTGTCCTCTGGCCTGCAAACCACCCCCCGCCCCAACCCTGATACACATAAGCTTTGTTTCCTTTTTTCTTTATTACTGTCACATTCTTTTTCCCCTCATTATTTACCCCTACACCTTCTTTCCTTTTAAATATTTTCTATTTCACAATCCACCTATACATACAACTCATTTACAACTTCATTTTCTCATACCAGAGAAAAGATATGATATTTACACATCAATTTTTAAAAATAGGAATGTTTTGCATTAAAAAAAATTCTCATTTAAAGTTATTCCAGAAGAACTGGGAAATCTGGGAATAAAGATTTTGCATATGCAATCTGTACTGTCTTGCTGACACTAAAAAGTATCTGCTGCAATTATGATTGAATTCCTGTCCAGGTGTCTACATGTGCACCTGCTGGTAAGTGTTCCAATCTCTGGCTCCCCATGCAAGTGTAATGCAGATGAGCGTGCTTGTATGTGAATGTAGAAGGATAAATTACTTTCCCTCCCTCCTACCATGCGCATGCACACACACAGTGGAATGTTACGTGAAAAGGGGAAAGTCGACATCTCCCACTTTGTGATTTCTATTTTTGCACAAGACCCCACTCCAGTAAATCTCTGCTTTTCTAGCCTCATCAGTATTGCAAATACAATGATTAGGATCTGCATCTCAGGGTATCTTCACTGTTTTGCTGACAATGTGGTTCATGAAAGCTCCTGGCTCAGTTGCTGAGACAAAACTTTGGGTCAATCCTGATTTGTCCCCTGGACATCAAGTCAAGCCAAAAAGGAGACTGTCCAGATATCTGCAGGAGGTTGGAAAGATGGAATCATTAGGTCATCGCTCAGGCAGGGGGAAGCAGAATGTGTCTGAAGAATAATAAAGGATCCAGTGTGATAAGACTTAAGATTTTATGGGGCTTAGGTTGTGTGCATGTGTGTGTCTGTGTGTGTGTGTGTGTCTGTATACGTGTTTATTTTCCCTCTTACTGTTTCTTGTCCTTCATTTCTGTGGGTTCCATGTGAACAACTGGCTCTTATTCTTGGAATGTCGTTGCTGCCTGTCTGGGAAATGAGTGGACCAGAGAAGAGAAAGCTAGATGGGGAAGTCTGATTTTATGGTTTTTTTCTTAGAACACTCCTTGACACTCTTCCCGGAAGCTTAACTCTGGGCACAAGTGTCACAAAGCAAGTGTGTGACACCTTAAAATGGGGTGAGGGGTTGCGGGGTAGGGGAAAGGGGGAAAAATGAGAATCAAGTTGTGTCACATTCTGGTATAAACTCTCAGTGTGGAATGCGATGATGATGTGTATTCATACTGTATCAAAAAAGATTTGAATTAAAAAAAAAACACACAGGTTGCTTTACCTGGTCTAAGACTATAGCTGCAGAATTGCTTCCAATCTTGTCCCCAGTCCACTCTGCTTGCCACATAGATAAGCTGCTGACATAGTTTCCTTCTTCTGTCTCGATTCCTGCATGTAAAAAGTTAAACAAATCAGAACCCTCTCACGGCCCGCTATCCATCGTTGACCTTAGTCTTCTGCCTGTTGCAGAGTTTTCTCCCAGTCTTAGAGCAATCTCTATCTTGTTCTCAAGACCCTAGGGGGTTGCATGAGTCTTGTGCTGGTTTTCTTCTGTATTTATGACATCATCATTTGGGACTGGGCCTGTGTCCCGGTTTCATAGCAGGATTCCCTGAGGTTTCAGTGGGAGAAATAGTTGGCTTACAGCACAATTTGAAGTCATGGAAAGAGAGCTGCTCTGTAGCATCCACTGCCAGCATTCCTCAGTCTTTGTTCTCGGACAAACATCGGTGATCATTTTCTTTGCACACCCAGAAGGAAATTCTTGCCAAGGGAAAGCTCTTCGAGGCTAGAGGAGATTTGGAATCCAATGAGTTGGAATCCAGCTAGTGTGTGGGGGACACAGGCTGTTACTCAAGAAGTCTCCGAGCGGCACACCCTGCTCCTCCGCGCAAGCCTTCAGGTTGCGGTGGGCATGCAGGCGCGTGATTTGCTTTGCAGCCCGAGTTACACCTTTTGAGGTAGCTGCGTTAGGATCTCTGTGTTTGGCTGAGAAAGGGAGGATAGGTTAGATGAGAGACGAAGAAGGAATTGGGTACTGGCTGTGCCTCAGAACTCCAGCGTGAGGGATGAAACAGAGATGTTAGCAGATGGAGGGTCTGGGGCACGTGGACGGCAGCCTGACTAAACAGCTTCTACACAGAGGCCAAGACTGAGTCCTGTTTATCGTTCCAGTATCAAAGATAAGACAACGGCAGGGAAAGCGTTTGACTTTGGAGCGCTCTGGGGGCTGCGATCTGAGTGAAGCAGCGGCCGGGCAGGGGAGCGAAGGTGTAAAGACAGAGCGGTACCAGCGGCGAGAACAGAAGGGAGAAACACAAAAGAAAGACGGGCTCACCGTGGTCCCAGGATAGAGGGGAGTGAGCACAGTGTCTCAGAAGGGATTGGAAAGAGAGATCAGAAGCTTTTGAACCAGAAGAAATCAGGCCATGTGAACCTAGATAATGGTGTCGTGAGATAAGAATTCTAGATTTTTTTGGTAAGATTTTGGACTTGTTGACAGATTCCTACAGTCCACAATAATGTTTTGCTCACATGCAGAAGCCTGCCGTAGTTGACTGGGGCGTGAACTTCGGAATGACATGAGTTTCTCTCAAAGTCCTCCACTTAGCAGCTCTAAACAATGAGGTTTAGTGGTTCAGTGGACTTCCCTGAGCCACAGTTTCCTCCTCTTCCTCCTGACACGTGTCTTAGTCTGTTTCCTGCACTGATAAAAGAATTCTATGGGCTGGGTGATTTATAATTGATTTCTCGAAGTGTTAGAGGCTGAGAAGTCCATGATTGCAAGGCGGCCTCTGATTGGAGCCTTCTTGCCACATTAGAACAGGGCAGAACATATCACGTGGCAGGGCTGGGGGCGAGGGCACATGTAATAGTGTTTGGAACACCTCAGGTCATTGATTACCTCCTGTGATAACAGCACTGATGTATTTGTGAAGTTGGGGTCACAGAAGTTGCAGAGTTTTGTCCTAGTCCATCTAGAAATGAAAGATGCTGGCATCACAGAGCAACATCTCTGCAACTTCTTCGTTTGCTTTTAAACAATAGAGGGGAGGTACTAAGGGGAACACAGTCCACGAATCTGGAATGACCACTCAACCGGCTGCTAATCTCCATGCGTCAGCACTGTGGATGTTCCTAATACAAAGTAAACTTGATTCCCCACAACCTCCTCTTTTTTTCCACAATGCTAAGAAGTGGTGAGATAGAATGGAATGCTGAGACATCAGGTCGCTGCAGAGAGATGGGGAAATGCAAATGATCCAGAAGCTGAACATCTGAGCACGGTCTGGATAATTGCATAATGCTTGCATGTGCATTGAGGCCTGGAAAAGCGGAGAGCCCTTTAGAACGGGCAATGTCACCAATGCAGGAGGGTCACTGACGTTTGACTTCTGAAAAGGGTTTGGAAAGGCAGTGCTGCTGATATAGAAATGGAAACTGTGTCTAAACAACTCTCGTGGATACAGGATTGTAGCTCTCGATTGATTAGATGTACACCAGCAACCTAAGAAATGAGTAATCGGCAACTAGTTGAAATTTCCTGGAGAATATGAGATCTTCCTTTTTCTTTTGTAGTTGTTTGCATACATATTTATCCCAGGTGTGTCCAAGCCTGTGGCACTTTTTTTTTTTTTTTGAGACAGGGTCTCACTTTGTAGTTCAGGCTGGTACCGAACTCAGCAATCTTCCTGCCTCTGCCTCCCAAGTGCTGGGATGACAGGCATGAGCCACCATGCCTGGCACTGTGGTGTGTGGTACTGATTGCTGCTGGGCGTGAGTCATCATACCTGGCGTTGTTGTATGTGGTTATCAGGGAGTGAACCCGGGCCCTTGTGCTTGCAAGGCAGGTGCCGGAACCACTGAGCTAAATCCCCACCTGTGTGCGGTAGTGGAACCTTTAAGACGTGGAGTCTCATGGAAAGAAGTTCAGTGACTGGAGAATATGTTGTTGAAGGAGATACTGGGAACTTAGCCGTTTCTTGTTTTGTTCCGCTATGTGCTTCCCTTCTTGATCTGCTATCTCATCACAGGCCCCAAAACAGGGCCAGGTGACTATGTGCTGAAACCTCTGAATGTGTGAGCCAAAATATATCTTTCTTCTGTCCAATCTTTCACCTCACACACTTGTTATAGTAACGGAGACCTAACCAATGCAGCCTTGTAACCTGATCCTACAGTCAGCCACCACCCTTCACGTGGTAAAACCTAGAGTTTCTTAGTTTAAGTCTCACCATAAAGTCTTTTCCAAACACAAAGCCCAGAAGAATGAAGAGAAAAGGGGAAGGGTAGGAGAGGTGAGGGTAGGAGAATTTTCAGGCCAATCATGAGCGAACTCAAGACATTCTATCTTTCTCATAAAGCGCTGAACGGCCGCAGAAAGGAGACCCTGAAACTTGAGAGCAGAGGCTTGGGTTGCAAGGTTCCACGTGGAGAAAATTGAGGGTAGTCCAAATGCAGGGATTCTCCACATTGACTCTTGATCTTGAAAATGATCTTCCATCCTCCTTCGACATGTGCTCGTGCTCAGGCGACCCGCCCCAGACTCTGCCCACGCAGGGCGCCGACGCCGAGCCTCTCCGTGCCCTTCGCGTGACCCAATGTTTTCATAAAGAAATGTCACTTAAGTACAACACATAAATGAGAACAATAACTTTTTTATTTTATTTTATTTTTTTTTTGCTTTATCACTTGTCAGAGCTATCAGTAAACATGTACGAATCTCCTCAAATGCCCGAAGGATATTCTACGTCATTTTTACTGCAACTTCCAGATGTTTTCATGACAATATCGGCTGAGAAATCATGTCACTTTTATCATACAGTGAAGCAGTCAATTAGTACCTTTTCCTTAGAGATATGCTCTTCTAAGTCTTCGTTCATAAGAAGCTATGAGGAGATACAATGAGCTGTTCTCCCTGCTAACAGAATGATTTTTTAAAAAGGTAATCTCAGAAGACTCAGTATAAATGTTAAATATGAATGTCAGCCTGTATTTGTTCTACCGTGGCTGCAATCAGAGAGGATAAAAAGGTTATTAAGAATTCCTTCTGTGCAAATCTTTACTTGATTTGTCCTCCTAATTTCAGCATGAAAATCTTTCATTCAAATTTCAAGTTTTGCTGTCTTTTCCATTTCCAAACTATCCTTTTCCCCACCTCTCTCAGACTTTCTAGATGTGAAGGTCATGTCTCTGTGTTCTACTGTAAATTTCTCTTCTCCACTGCTAGTATCCTACAGCTGTTGGGTCATCTGAACTCATTTCTAGGTGACTTTCACTCTTGAAAGAAGATACTGAGTCATAGAGTAACACTTTTATGCAAAAAAGAAAAAAAAAAAGTTCCATTGATGGTGTGGAGACTCATGCCCTAAGTCATACCCTCCAGGGAGCAAGTCGGTGAAACCATTGCTCCCACTCAGGGCTGAACCTTGTTCTCTGTGACTCAAAGTCAGGGCCGAATTCCCGATTATGAGAAGTCCACCTTTTCTCACTCACACAAGACAGACCCCTCTGCACTTTTCCTTGCACATTTGTTGTCAAATGCCCTCTTTGGCACACACACGTTCACAGTTTCCGTACCAAACTTTCAGGTAACTTGATACTTCAGACAAAGCTCTCTTGTCTTGTGACATCTCCTGCAGACTTTGATTTGTTTGCATTTTCTTTGCACAAAACCACCCTATGCTAGGTGATTATTATTTTCATTTTACAGAGGAGAATACTGAAGTCAGAAAAACGAACCCCTGGGCATTATCAGTTGAGACTGAAAGCCAGAAATGAAAGACTCGTGAGCTATATCACTAGCCACTATGCTTTTGGCTTCTCAACAGTTTGGTAACAAACTTTTCGATGTATCATTTGAATTTTCAGTTCTCTCCAGGAAATGATTTACTGAGTAAATTTCAGGTGTAGTTAGGCATTAGAGGTCAAATGCAAAGCTGTGAGTAATTAGGTAATTTCTAACCTCTAATTATGGTTCATCCATTTAATTCTATTCCGTTAACGAATGAAGGTGTTTTTACTTTAGAGGATCTCCTAGATTTATGACTAAGGCATGAAAACCACAAGTAAATAAAATGGCCTCCATCTGTTGTATGCCTAGACTTACATTATCCAAATACTTCCAGGTAATCCAGGACAGTAATAAAAGCCAAAGGGCCCTAAACCAATGCTTAATTCAGTTTCACCCTTAGGTCTTCACACTTTACATGCTATTCTTGTCATCAATTTGTGTCACTTTGTAACACTATTCTCTGGCTAGCTTCTCATGAAACCAAAGACACACAAAAAAGAAGTAAACTCTGAAGTTGTATTTTTTTTTATTTAAATCTTTATTGGTACATTACATATATGCATCATGATTGCACTCCATAATGGGGATTTGTACCAGTATAAGACACAACTTAATTCTTATTTTTTTCCCATAGCCCTACCACCCTACTGCCCCCCCAATACATAAAATTTATTTCCTTACGTTTTTGTAATAATCTCATTATTTTTCTATTTTATATATGCAGCACGTGTGTCCTTCAGAATCACATCTGGCTATGAAAATAACACCATTATTTTCAGCAAACTGGGTGGAACTGGAGATTAGTATGAGGAACGAAATAAGCCAGGCACAGAAAGACAAGCATTGGGTGGTCACACTGGTGTGGAACCTAAAAAAGTCGATCTCACTGAACATGAAGCGAGAATGGTGGTTGTCGGAGGCCAAGCAAGGCAGTGGGTGGGAGGAGACGGGGCAGGCTATAGTGGGATCGAGGACACGCTTTGATAGGAGCAAGAAGCTCTGGTGTGGGTTTCAATGTAGAGTAGCTCTGCTTAAAAATATTACAGGGCTGGGGATTTACCTCAGTGGTTCCTACCACAGTAGTGGCTCACGCCTGTCATCCCAGCACTCGGGAGGCAGAAGCAGGAGGATTGCTGTGATGTGAGTTGGAGGCTGAGCTCAGGGCCAGCCTGAACCACAAAGCGAGACCCTGTCTCAAAAAACCCCAAAAAACAAAAAAAAAAAACCAGTGCTCTAAGACATGATCAGGCACACAGCAGAATCATGAGGAAGCTAGTCACCAGTAATGAAAGAGATTTTCCTCCTTAGCAAATACAGGACTGAAGCATAAACTGTTTTCAATAGCTCATTGCCATAAAGCAGAGTTAACTTTTTAAGAAAAATACAGTACTTCTTGTCATAGAGGTATTTGCTTCTTTCGTAAAGAATCAAAGGCCATGGGTCAGGGAGTTAGCTCAGTGGTTCCAGCGCCTGTCTTGCAAGCAAAAGGGCCCGGGTTCGATCCCCGGTAACCACATACCATACTGGGCGTGGAGACTCACGCCCAGCAGCAACCAGTACCACATACCACAGTGCCGGGCCTGGTGGCTCACGCCTGTAATCCCAGCACTCGGGAGGCAGAGGCAGGAGGATTGCTGTGATGTGAGTTGGAGGCTGAGCTCAGGGCCAGCCTGAACCACAAAGGGAGACCCTGTCTCAAAAACCCTAAAAAGAAAAAAAAAAAGAATCAAAGGCCAGGCTGTGGACTGTTTTCTAGAAGATCTGCAAGGATAGAGCTACTTGATAGTTACTTCCATTTCCGTTGACTGTCCAAGGCCTTGATACTTTCCACCTTAACTATTTGAGGTCATCTTTGTAGCCAGAGCTGTCTGGCCAAAGGTGTGGAAAGGGTAGCTACGGAAAATCTAAAAGCTTGATTAACAATGTCAGCTTTGCTTTGGAAGAGTAATCTTTAGAAACAGTGTATAATTTTCTGTTGTCTTATTTAGGCACACTTGTTATTGGATTATATTTAGAAACATTCCATAATTCTCTTATCGGTAGGAAAGCTAGTTAGAAATATGGCAGGCAGGGGCCGGGGAGTTAGCTCAGTGGTTCCGGCGCCTGTCTCGCAAGCGCAAGGACCCGGGTTCGATTCCCCGGTAACCACATAACAATACTGGGTGTGGAGACTCACCCCAGCAGCAACCAGTACCACATACCACAGTGCCGGGCCTGGTGGCTCACGCCTGTAATCCCAGCACTCGGGAGGCAGAGGCAGGAGGATTGCTGTGATGTGAGTTTGAGGCTGAGCTCAGGGCCAGCCTGAATCACAAAGCGAGACCCTGTCTCAAAAAACCTAAAAAAAAAAAAAGAAATATGGCAGGCAGACAGACAGGGCAGGCCCTTGGAGGTAACTCACAAGAAAGGAGACTGTTGCGGGAAATCCTGGAAAACAGTGACTGATTAAGGATTCATTCTCCTGAATAACTAAGTCAGTGGGGAGTCAAGGTCTAGACTCACCTCCTCCCTTCCCAGGAATATAGTACTTGTAAATTTCCTGGGACAAAAGGCCAGGATTCTGGCCCACTTGGAAGAGCCTCCTGATGGGGAGGACACTATATGATTTTAATTTCTCATTGGACCTCATTTGATCAAGATTGCTTAAACAACTGTACTTGTTATAATTCCATTGGTTCGCACATTTCTTTTGAATCTTATTGGAAGCCCCCACCTTAAACCTGCCTCGCCTTATGGCTTTGTTCCATAAAAGCCCTCTGAAAAGTGAGGTGAGCGGGCTACCCACCTTTCGGGGTTCCCCCTTCTGTCTCTCCTGGGCAGAAGCTTTCTCTCAATAAAGTTTTCCTACTCAGACCTCCATTGGTTGTTCCTAAAATTCATTGTTCTATTTTGGAGAGCACGAGCTCGCCTTTTAAGTGGGGAGCCAGGCCTTGCTCTCCTGTGTCAATTCTACATTCTCTGGCTTCCCAAAATGAGGTTATTTTCTTAGATATCGCTACCTAATTTACCAACTTCTCTGTATTTCAGGGTAACTCACAATTATCTCACAAAGAGCTGACATAGTTACCGAGAAGACAGTGTACTTCCTCACATTGGCTTGTGTCTCTGAGAGAAGATGGATAGCCTGTGATAACTCCTGGAGCCACTGGGCAGGTTCTTTTTTTTTTTTTTTTTTTTTTTAATCTTTATTGGTACATTAAATATACACATCATGATTGCACTCCATAATGGGGATTTGTACCAGTATAAGACACAACTTAATTCTCATTTCTCCCCATAGCCCTATCCACCCTACCCATTTGGAAATGGAAACTGTCCTGAAGTTAAGACTGTGTATTTTAGAGTTTCTGCAACACAAATGGATCTAACGTTCATGCAGTAAAATACAAGCTTTCCATTCAGTGCCATGCACCTTCGGCTTCACGTCAGGCGCACTGTGGTTCACTTCTTTAAGAAAACATTTATGAAATACTACTACTGGAGCTCACTCTCTACAAATATGGCATGTTGGAGTCCTGTTTGATCTAAGTAAAACTGAAAGGCCTTGCTGGTATTTGTGCATCTCTTACCTCAAGATAAGGACAAGGCTCTCTGGAATTCCCCTCATCTGCATAAAAATTCCCTGCAAAGCAAACACCATTGTAATGTCACTACACCTGGGTGCATTTCCCTTCTTGGGTAATGTCAGTCCCATGGGCTCATTTAAATGTCAAAGAAATCCCTTTTAGTCACCTTTGTTCCCCTAACAGTCGTGGACAAGCCTTCTGCACTGTCCGGAATTATACACCCATCCCCTCTAGCAAAGCACTGGTAGATGTGTGTACTATGTAAGTAGATGTGTGTGAGCTCCAGCTCTACTTCGGTCCCTCCTTTTGCCTATTAATAAATGCACGCACATTTTTTCTTTCCTATTTAATTTTGTTAGTTTATTTCAACAAACCCTTCACAGTTACAGGATGATCCATGCAGGTGCTGGAGCTGCAGCACAGAGTGAGAAAGTCTTGATAACAGAGCAGCTTAGAGGCCTGGGCAAAGGGCGAGGGTTAGGAAACATTTCAAAGTCTGGATTATATCTCTTAGAGTTGTAGAAAGAGCGAGTCTGGAATATGTCTTCAATACTATGTTCAATTTAGCTGGAGTTTAGAGAAAAATCAAAGAATACAGACTAAGAGGGTGGGGAGAGAGATGGGGGTAAAGTTACAGAGTTTTGGGTGAACATTTTTGTTCTGTATAAAAAGCCAGGCCAACAAATAGATAACACATGCTAAACAGGACAATGAGTGACCTTGAGAGGTTTAACTTTAGGGGAGAAAATTCTACGCAGAGCTTGGCAGATGACCTGGAGCAGAGACAGTGCCTCAACTGCAGATGCTAGTTAGGAGGCTGTGAAAGTATTGAATCAGAAGCGGTTCCTGATTTGGGTGATGTTTCTGAGAATCAGTGGGGCCTCGTGGTGACACAGAGACAAGGAGAAATTACCTGAGGTTTCTACCTGGAGATTCTGGGTTCATAGAAGACTGAAGGCCGAGAGAGGGAATTTAAGAAGAGCAAGGCTTAATGCCCATAATTGCAGTGGGGGAAAAGTAGCCTCACAGTGGAGAGAACTGGAAACACTACCTCAAACCAAAAGATCAGTGAATGCCGAGCTCTGAGACACGCCTTCTGCGACCACACATCTACAGACATGCAAACCTCGTCACTTACCAACTTCTCCGACCACTGCTTCCTAACCTGCCCTGACTTCTTCAAAAATGTCAGTGCTGGGGATGTAGCTCAGTGGTAAAGCACTGGCCTGGAAGGCCTGAGGCTCTGGTTGGATCATCACTAGCACAAAAACAACAGCAAAATGTCAATGCCATTAAAGGAAAACTGAAAAACTGTTTCATTATTGCAGCATGATTCATAAGAGCTAAATCATCTAAGCAGCCTAGGCCCTGGGACGTAGCTCAGTGGTTCCAGATTCTGCCTCGCAAGTGTAAGGTCCTGAGTTCAATTCTTGATACCCCCCAAAAAAATCATCTAAGCAACCTGTATGTCTATCAACAGATGAAAGGATATAGAAAATATAGTCTTTATATAAATGGAGTATTGCTATGCCATATATAATGGTAACCTTGAAGGAAAATTTGTAGTAAATTGTAGGAAAATAGATGTACCGCGAGACCATGTTGTTAACTGAAACAAATCTGACACACCACCTTAAATACGACACTGTTTCTCTTATGTTAGAAACACAAAATATAAATAATCAGTAAAATAAAAGGTGATAAAAAGCAGAGGGATAGATCTTTTGCGAAAGGAAGAGGACCAAGAAATGGAGGGAGGAGAGAAAAGGATGGGAGGAAAGGGATAGAAAAAGAATTAAGATGTGCTATGTACTTGTACCAACACATCATGAAGAATTCAATCATTATGTACTGCAATTATGTACTAATAAAAATAAAGAAAAATGAAAGATGACGATGGCAAATTATAGTGTGTGATCCTGGATGCGGTCTTGGATCAGGCGGATAAGCTGCCATTAAAAAAACCACTACCACTACTAATGAATTCTGATCCTATAGAGCAGTTGTACTTGTAAGACTCCGTATGTTGCCTTTAAGGCACTTTTTCGCGCCTACCGCAGCGCCACTTCTTGCACACGTTCACCCCGTTACCTGCGTAACAACGGGCCATTGTATGAGCATCCGGGCATTCTAGGAATATCCGGGCACTTGGCAACTGAGGCTTCTGATTGGCTACGGTTATTGGAGTCTTCCGGAGCGGCTGCTGGGCCGGCCTTCGGAAGTGGGCTCGGACTCATGTCGAGGTAAGAAATATAATGAATTCCCGTCCTCCAGCCTCTTTTTTGCTAAACAAGCTTAGGAACTCCGCCTCCTCACTTTTACGTAGATTCTTGTTCGTGTGAAAGGAGGCAAAAGATGGCCGCCAGCAACGGCGCCGAGTGCTCTAGAGGCGTCCGGCTTTTCGCAGAGCTGAAATTAGCTGAACAACTATGTCGAAGCAGCCTCAGAAAAGTAAGATAGAGCCACACAATAGACGTCCAGTGTATGGAGTTATCGAAAAGTTTCAAAGATGCCAGAACAAACTGGAGGTTTTTTTTTTTTTTTTTTTTTTAATTCAGGGAAAACCTGACGTGGTTAGTTTGAAAAGACCTTGCCCTAGCCAAAGTAAATTGATAAATCCATCCAGGACCAGCATATAAACTAAGATTAAAAAAAAAAAAAAGAAAAAAAAGCCATGGGTTTTCGGAAAGAATAAAAAAATTTTAAAAGGCAAAATTACATAAAGCTTTCGTTAACTGTCACGGAGTAGCGAACTGACAAGACTTGCTTGAGAGTGTAATCGCGTGTAATTTTTATTTTTTTATTTTTTGGTACCAGGTATCGAACTCGAGACCTTGCGCTTGTGAAACAGACGCTGGAACCACTGAGCTAAATCTTTGCCGTATGTGTAATATTTTTAAGGAGAAACTGTAATTTAGCAAGTCTATCCCTCCTTCCGACAAAATTAACTCATAGATGTAATGTCAATAGCTGAAAGACTAATAAAAAATTTTGAAGTAGAAGTACATGGTGGAAGTCCTGATGCTGAGTATAAAGCAAATTAGGAAGTAAGTCCAAACGATTATTTTAAATGTTGTAAAAGCACTGCAAACATTGAAAAGTAATTGGAGTTTTAACCAGCTTTATTTAAATTCTTTTTAAATGAAAATAACTTGATTCAACTAAAAATTTCTGAGACTAGGTGAAGTTTGAATTAGGATTACATATTGAATAATATTAGTATGTAGATCTCAGTATTGAGTTTTCTAAAGGAGATGGCACTGTGGTTACCTTAGAGAGTGACATTGTTAGTAGAAGATATCGAAGTCCCTCTGCATAAAAGGTTACAAGTGTGTATAAAGAGAATGAGAAGAGAGCGTAGGGGAATAAACATAAATGTCGGAAAACATGGACAGACTGTGAAACTCAATGAAGGATATGTGGATATTTTATTTTTGTATATTTATACATTTATGATCACTCCAAATTAAAAAGTTTTAAAATAGTTTTTAAGAGTTGTAGCATGGGAATATTACTGATGTATGACAAGAGCCCCTTCACTAACTGGTCTAAGTTTGGGGAGCAAAACCCAGAAATTAGATATAATGGGGAGAGGGGAAGTCATAGGATTGGGCATAGTGACGCATGCACCTGTAATCCTGCAATGAGGAGGCTGAGACAGGAGGATTGCTAAGAGCTCATAGTGCTTTTGGAAATTCAGGTGATTCACCTGCTTAGCTCTGGATTTTCACAGTTTATATCGTTGGCAGGTCACGTAGGTAAATTAAGTGACTTCCAATGCCCCTATGTAATGATTTCATGCTGTGGGCTACCATTGCTTTAAACTGGAAAAGCTGTTTAACTCTTTGGCTGAAATTGTGGTTCTGGCAGAGCTTTAGCTCCAGGTAAGGAAGGAGAAGCGTTAGCATTCCCCAAATCATTGTTACCAATCACTGCAGTGTCACCGGCCCTGGAAGAGTTTTGGCTCTGGGTAGGGTTTTTGTGTAGAGACTAAAGCCTTTGCTTTATTTTCAGAGGTCCTCATCGGCTACCTAATTATATGCTTTACTCTTTAAAGGATAGAAAATGATTGTATAAAGCCTGTTTTGAGTTATTACTGAAAATTGCAATTATGGCTTCTTCCCTATCGCCTAGGTACACGTTAAATTACCTGCTGTGTCAAGGAGGAGAGAAAATGGGACTTAAAGGAAAACGCGGGGAAGAAATTAGTTATCAAGATAGAAACCTTTAAGGGGAAGAGGCCTGAGAAGTTGTAGTCAAAGGGTACAATTTGCAGTCATGTAGTATGAATACAATGTGAACTTTGTATAGAAGTTTGCTGAGAGTAGATTTTAGCTACAGTTAGTAGCAAATGAGCTACTTCAGATGATGGATATGCTAATTTGCTTGACTCTTGTAATCTTCAGTATATACATGTACAGAGTCCACCAAAATTGCAAACACACTTTAGAAAAAGAAAAATAATAATGGTGTTTTTTCAGCAGGTGGGACCCGAGAGGGTGTCATATATCATAGAAAACCCACCACGCTGACGGTCCTTACAGAAGAAGAAAAAAGTGCATTCCAAGCAATCTCGGTGGACCAAGGTAACCCAGGCAGCAGCTCACTGTACTAATCAATGTTTGGAAGCTGATGACCACCGCTCTGAGCACCCCCCGCACTGGCCGAGGCCAAAGGCAGCTTGTACTAATCTCATGAGGTCTCCATACGGTGTTAGATTTAAGAGTATAAAAACCAAACCTATACCTGACCACGCTGCACAAATGAGAATCGCATATCATGAACTATCTGTGACAGCCTCATGCAGAAACTTGTGCAGGAGGTATCACAAGCAGAGTGATTCAGTTTGCAGGGGATTAAATCCTCTGGGAAACTGGATCATCACGATTTTGACTTTTCCCTCTTGCTCTTGATGGTCTCATTACGTATTAAATGTTAGTTGTTCACCATTTCTGAACCAAATTTGGAACCAAATTTTCCTTCGGAAGAAAAAGAGTACTTTTATCCGATCAACTTTGTCACTGTACTTTTTTTTTTTTGAGACAGGGTTTCACTGTGTAGTGCAGATTAGTGTGTAATTCACTACATAGCCCAGGCGGACCTCAGACTTACAGGAGCACTCCTGCCTCAGTCTCCTGAGTGCTGGGATTATGAGCATTCATCTTCCACCCAGATACTGTTGCATTTTTCTTGTTTGTAAAATGTTCCCACAGCCAGTAACCCGAGTCTCAGACTTTATTAATCCAAGACACTAAAAGTAAGTCACTTCAGATTCAAGCCCCACTCCTGTGATGTGAACTCAGATCAGCAAAACTGTAGAAAACTGTCCATCCTCAAATTAGTTCCCTGCTTCTGAGGTCGCAGGTTAGTGCCTAATGAATATTCATGTCTGGTAACTATATTTACCCGTGTTTCTTTGTCTTCGTTTTGGACAGTAATACCTCTGGGTACCATTGTCTTTTCCTGATGACTGTGGATGGTACGTCCTGTCACGGTCTCCAGGCGAGGTCAGTCCTTCTCTGAATTCCTTATACCTAAAATGTGCTAAAATCCTCCACTTGGTCTTGAAAACACAAGGAAAAAAAAAAAAACTTAGAGAATAATGTATAGCAGCAGAGAGGATTTGGTATGTTTAGAACTGACACATCCAAACTGAAAATATTAAACTCCGCCTTGTTCTCGCTTCAAAATGAGACCGGTCACCGTGGGTCCCTCCTGTTTGGAACTGAGGTCCAGTTTTCCCATCTCCGAGGAGCAAGTCTCCGAACTGCTTTAGCCTGAGCCTGGCATTGTTTTATCACTCAGCACGGTGTTCCTCCCATAGTGACGGACTAAGTGCAAGGACTGTTCTTTTGGGGGATAGTGGAAATCCTGTACTTGCTTCGCAGCTTACATAAGATAATCACAAGAGGAGGTCAGGTATTTTTCTGAAGATTGGGCCATATATTCTTTTTGTCTTGACAGGGTAAAGAGTTGGCCTGTCCATCGAGTTAACTTGCTGTCTGAGTTTACTTGCTGGTAAATCATTGATCATTGATAGAAATGCAAAGCACTTAATGTTTATATAAACATCAAGTTATTTCTTGTCCTGTCAGCTAAGGCTCTCTTTCCTGCTGTGGAAAAGCCAGTTTTATCTCAATTTGTATTCTCGTCTTGCTGTTCTTCTCCTAGATAGTGGTTCTGCAAGCTTCGACCATCCTGACAGAAGAACACCTTGGGTTAACGCAGTGCAACAGACATCCTTCTGCTTTTTGTTACTCCTGGCCTGAACCCAGGTAAAAATCCCGATCTCAGTTATATTGACTTCTAAGCCCTTGGGATCTGATCAGGTTCATAAGTCAAGGGGCCACTGTATTGGTGCCATTTCTTTGGATTCTCTTTTAAACTGCACAAGACCTTAACATTTTCCAAATTAGTGAGTGGAGTACAATCTTTGACAAATGTTTATGTATAGAAGAGTCAGCATTTTATCATTTAAAAATTATCTTTTAGTTCCACATAGGCGATCTTAAAATATGGTTACTCCCGGCCATATCCAATTTAGTTTAATTCTTGTTGTATTTTCCTATCAATACAAAGAACAAAAAAGATCTGAGCTATGGGTGTTCTCTCCCAGCATAATACACACATGTGCGTATGTGCACATACACACACGCACACAAACACAGTACACGTGCACATAAACACAACCCCTGCCCCAAAACAGACAGCAATGCTGATTCATAGAACAGTTGAACGTGCACATGTAAGAAGCGAGTAGTCTGTAATGAACTGAAGTCACAGTTCTGATGAGCGGTCAGGCAGAACGTGTACTATCTCGGCTTGAATTTGGGCTACTCTTCCATTTTCGGGAGTTTCTTAGGGATGGAGAATACGTGTCTTTGCTTTCTCTCGTGGGTTTTCCCACAGCACTGCTAACATGTCAGCTCAGATGTTTCTTCATGCACTGTGGGAAGATTAGCAGTATCTCTGCCTCTACCTGTAAGATGGCAATATCACATCCTCCAAATGGCTCCAGGTGCTGCCCTGGCCAAAATTATTCTCCATTGAGAATCCCGGATGTATTTTATTAAAGGTCACCCCAAATATCCTGTAGAAAGAAGAGTGTCTCACCAAAGATGGGTGAGCAAACTTAATTAGTATAAATCAGCAGGAGAGGATCTCAGTGGAAATGGTCTGATGGCAGCAAGACACAGAGTGCTTTGCACAGCATGACTGTATTTATGTAAATTTTATTTTATTTATTTTTTATTTTTTTATCTTTATTGGTACATTAAATATACACATCATGATTGCAATCCATAATGGGGATTTGTACCAGTGTAAGACACAATTTAATTCTCATTTTTTCCCATAGCCCTACCCACCGTACCACCCCCCCCATATACATAAAATTTGTTTCCTTACTTTTTTGTTACAATCTCAGCATTGTCCCCTTTCACCTTATTTTACATTGAGCATTTTGTATTTATGTAAATTTTAAAATCACAAAATTTACAGTGTATATTGCTTATAGACACATAGATGTAAGGTAAAAATTATAAAACAGTGAACAGGAATACACAGCAGTTTAATGAATTTCATTGCCTTTGGGAAAACAGGAGGGAAATTAGAACAGGTTATGTTTTAAAAAGAAAACTTTCTGTAATGTTTTTCTCACTTTTAAAAGAGATCTAAAACATAATTGCAAAATATTACAATTTTTTTGATCCAGCTAGCTTATGTAGAAATACTGTTATTCTATAAACTTTGTTGTATTTTATAGAAAAATCTACTAAGAGATGACAAATGCAGCTTAAATTTTAAATAATACTTTGGTGTTATTTTTCAATCATCTGTTTTATATTCACGTTACTGCTTGCCTTCACGATTAAAGATAGTTGTGATGTAGATTTCCTTTTGTTGTAGTTGTGTATAAAACAGGAGTTTTCTGTCTCAGACTGTAATGACAACCATGGTATAAATACTCTCACCTTAGGTTTGTGGAGGTTTTATTTTTTCTCAGTACTCTTCTCATTTTATATTCGTAGTTTCTTTCACTGTCAATCAAAGTCTCTCATGTATTCACCATGTTAATGCACAATTCATCTTTTTACTGTAGTCTACGTTAAGTTTGGGCCACTGACCCTGAGATAGCAGATGCAGTGCAGCTTACTTAGGAGGTAATCCACAGAACACTGGCAGGGAGAGTGAGACAGGAGAAAAGAAGCTAAGAAGTGGCACACATACAGCAGCTCCCTGTGTAGGGAGGGCTCTTGAGGCTCAGTCTTAGTCCTCTGTGTAAACCCCTGTGTATGACTCTCACAATGAAAACGTGTAGTGAGTGGTTTGTGATAGAAGGCGGCAAATTCAGAAGTACTTATTATTAGGCCCTTTACAAGAAAAGTTGGCTGAGCTGTGCGCTATACGGTAAAATGGGGAGAAGCACCCATCTTTTCAAGAACTTTGAGTTTCTAGTGTGAAGAAATGTGCAAGAGAGGAAATACTATCCATACAAATTTCATTTTTGAGGCGTTAGGTTCAGAGCAAAGTAGTCTTTCAGAAACTATCTCGATAAGAATATGGATCATTTTCCCTAAAAAAAAAAAAAAAAGATCAAGATTCAAGCAGACAATTGAGAGAGTTACAACTCTATCATAGTGTGACTTGGAAACAGTTAAGACTTAGAAAATAGTGATCATTCCTGGTGCCAGACAACTACTAATGAAAGATTATGGTGGCAATGATTTGACGCTTACTCTGAGGTAACTTGGGAAGGTATCTAACAGTGACAGCTTTTTTTGTTAAATTAGTAGACTGGTTTTTAGAATCCACCTTTCAGTTCTACAGAAAATTTGAGTCAGGTGTACAGAATTCCCATCATCCTTTCCGTAGTTTTTTAATTAAGTAAAGACTGTAGTTTAAGGTTCAATCTCTGGTTTGTGAGATCCTCTGGATTTCTTATCTACATCTCTGTGTCTTTGCCCCGCAAGAGGTTGAAATCAGGTCGTCCAACAGGATAGGCAGTGCTGTACCACGGAACTCTAAGCTCCTTCCCTGGCCCAGGTGTCTGTAGGTTTGCCTTTTGCAGATATCACAGAGTTGGAGTTGTATACTAGGAAGACCTCTCAGGCTACATCCTTTCACTTAGGGATGTGCACCGATGGCTTCTCCATGCGCCCTCTCCCTCAGTAGAAATTGAAAGCAGGAAGCGCTGAACTTGATTTTCAGTCCTTTTAAACTTTATTTTGAGATCTGACCTCACTGGTTACCCAAGTTGGCGTCAAACAAGCAGCCTTCCAAGTACCTGGGGTTAATAGCGTGTGCCACCACAGCTGGCTTCTTTTCATGTAGATTTGCTTTTGTTGTAGTTGCTGGTGTTTAGTACTGGTGATTAAAACCAAAGCCTAATACATGCCAGGCAAGCAGTTTACCACTGAGCTATAGACCAGCCCATCTTTCTGTGTTGTTACTGCTCCCGTTTTTAGTGCTTAATGACACACGGTTACCTGAATGTACTAAATCTTGTTTATCCGTTCACTTATTGACATCATCTGGCTGTTTCTGGTTTCTGGAAATTAAGTGTTCTAGACTGTATCTTTCAAAGAATTGGTCCAGTTCATTTAAGTTATCAATTTTGTGACGTAGTGTAGCCTAGTGTGGGTCCTGAGCTCCTAGCTGACACACCAGACGAGTCTTGTGGGCTTTGTTCAGGGATTCAGACTCTCTGCTTTGTTCTTGACACAAGCACAAGCAAGGATGAATGACAAAGATACTTGGACATGGAATCCATTTAACCTGTGGGCCGCCAGGGTGCTCGTGCTTCTTTGTAGAAGCCCCCAGTGTCTGGCCCATCTTGCCTTTATTCACTCAGACCTGGGCCGAAGCAACCAAAGAAACACTAGATTCATCTCCTTCCCAACATCCATTAGTATCTGCTCTGGTAAAGTACTTATTTAGGTGCTCTAACTTTCCCCCAAGACCTGCAGGAGACAATCGATTACCCAGAGTGCCACCTTTCTTCCTTGTGCTCACAGAGGCCAGTTAGGCCTCTGTTCTCTTCTTGTCTCTGCCCGCGTAGTTATTCATAATATTCTCAATTATCTTTTTATTTTAATGAGGTCAGAATTGATGCCCTCTCTTGTTTATGATATTCATAATTTACATCCTTATCTCTTTGTCTTGATTAGCTTGGTTAGGAATTTATAGATTTTATTGATCTCTGCAAAGAACTGGTTCTGGTTGTAGTAATATTTTAATTTTTTTTTTTGTTTTTCAGTTTTATTTATTTATTGTTTCTCTTCTTTTGCATGCATTGACTTAATATTGCTGTCACTTTTGTACCTTCCTAAAAGGAAGTAGATTGCTATTTCTTTTTTTCTAGTATGCATTCAATGCTGTACATTTTCCTCTATGCATTAGTTTTGTTATATCCAACATACTTTCATAATTTATATTTTCATCATTTACTTTAAAATATTTTAAAATTTCTTTTTTTTTTTTGGAGACAGGGTCTCACTTTGTAGTTCTGGCTGGCCCTGAGCTCAGCCTCCAACTCACATCCCAGCAATCCTCCTGCCTCTGCCTCCCGAGTGCTGGGATTACAGGCGTGAGCCACCATGCCCGGCACTGTGGTATGTGGTACTGGTTGCTGCTGGGCATGAGTCTCTATGCCCAGTATTGTATGTGGTTACCAGGGGATTGAACCCGGGTCCTTGCGCTTGCAAGACAGGCGCCGGAACCACTGAGCTAACTCCCTGGCCCAAAATATTTTAAAATTTCTTGAGATGCTTCTGATACATGTTGCTTAGAAGTGCTACATTCTGTTTTGGGATTTTTCTAGCTATGCTTCTGGTTTACTCTGAGGTACTATTATTGACATCTACTTTCATTAATTGCAGTGCAAGAAAAACTTTGTATAATTTTTTTTTAAACCCCTGTTTTGTGGCCTAGAATGTGGTCTGTCTTGGTAAATATTCCATGTCAACTTAAAGAGAATTTGTTCTGCTTTGCTGGATGAAGTATTCATTAAATGTCAGTTACACCCAGTTGATTGATGGTGATGTTTCATTCAGCTATATCCTTAGTTTTTTCTTCCAGCTGCTTCTATCAGGTCCCGATCGAAGAATGTTGAAGTTCCCACGTGTAATAATGTATTTGTCTGTTTCTTCTTGGAACTGTGATGGTTTTGTTTTCACATTCTTTTGATCATCCTGCTAACATTCAGGTTTCTACACTGTGGATATTAACTGTTGAATTCTGCAGGTTTTCCATTTTAGGGAAGAACATCTCTCTTCCTGGCTTTCTGTATGGGAATCTTGAAATTCTGAAGTTAACATAAGTGACCTCTCCAAACAGTGATCACTATGATTAATCATACGTGTTGGTGGGAAAACACACAGACTGAATCATTGTTCGGCATGTGTTTTTCTCAGGGACCCTCTTGTCACAGTCAGACATACAATGTATTCAGGTTCCTACAGACATCTGGTAGCTGTGGCCTTGGTGTAAGTTCATAGAGTAGGTTTAACTCCTCTGTGTGCGTAGGGAATTGATGAAGGCGTTCTTAGGCATTTCTGGGCTCCGTTTCACACTTCACAGTGCTGAAGTTGGAAAAGATGGTTTCCTTGGTGAGGCTGTTGTCTGGGAGGGGAGGCTTGGGGCATGTAGATTCTGTAGGTTTCCACTTAAGAGTGGGTGTCTTCTGGGGAAAGGTTTGTTTTGAGGGTAGTCATTCCAGCATCTGGGTAGATTTCAAGAATCACTGTGTTTTCCAGTGGTCTGAAATGTTCATAAACTGTATGCTGAAACCCCATGTCTTATATTTTATCCATTTTCCCCCAAAGAGAGAGGACGGGGTGGGGATGCTTGAGAAGTCTGTGGCCAGAACCTCATGTGAACAGCAAGTAAGAATCAGGCTGCTAGTACATTGTGGAGTCCTTACGACACGTGGATGTCAGAAACACGTGCCTAATGACGTATTCTTAGGTTTCCTAGGCTCATATCTTCCCAAGTTCCTGGCTAGGGAATCGTTGAGAGCTAGTGTCACATTAACCCTTGGTTTTTTGTTTTTTTCTTTCATTTTTTTTTTGTGGTACAGATTTTAACTACTAGTGTCACATCTGATATTTCTCCCTTTATTTACCACTTCTGACCTTCAGTTCCATATTGCTGTAGGGAAGGATCTTGCAAGTGCTGTTGAATTCCAGCTTACAAATCTCGTGCTCTTCATACTTGACTCAGGTGGGCAGTATGTGGGGCAGTGGGTTGTCGTGTTAGTATGTGTCCCCGAGGGCTGAGTTGGAGCAGTTTGGCAAGTATATCCTTAAAAGTGTCCTTTAATATCGCATGTTGCATTCATGGGCACAGGATCCTGGCAGTGCGAGTAGCCTGTAAATGATAAGATGGGTTGTACATTGTCCTGGTGTACGATCAATTACCGTCTGGTAGTTGATAGGTTTTCCTGGCCATTCTTTCCAGGGCAGGGTTCAGAGCTAACAGGTAGCCATGAGAAACCACCCCGTTGAACATCATCTGGTTCCTGGTTCACGTAGCCTGGTTCGTGGCCTTTCTTGTAGCACCGGACAGGTGACTCCCAAGGCTTTGGCAAGTGATGATGGAGTTGTTGGTTTTCAAGTCTGTACTTTGTGTACAGGTACAAAAGAAAACAATGAGTCAAGAACCAGCCATTCTAAATATCATGAAATTGCCCTTCGTATGTGCTGCAGCAACATGAATGTTGAGGAATCTATGCTTCTGTTGTCACATGTTACCTGGTGCCAAGTGTTTGTGGTGGATCAGACACCTGACCAAGAAGCACATGAATCTTCAGGTGACCTTTTTGATGAGAGCCACTGTGTTACCCTCCCGTGGGGTCTGGTATCCGGGT
>PVIR01007466.1:0-60907 GCA_004026965.1 Petromus typicus | reverse complement strand
TTTCTTAAAAGAAAAGAAAAAGGAGCAAAGTTTATATTTCCCATGCTTTTGATCCCATGGGACACTTCTCTTGTGGTCAAAAGTCACGCCCAATCTATGGTAACAAGTTGGATCTTGACTTAAGTAGACTGTAGATCTCAGGCAGTCTTTTATGGATGAAAGCTTATCTGTTGCTTCATGATGTCTCAGAAAGTATCTTAGGAGCATAAGGAAAGTCTGAGATAAATTCCAAGTCAAACTAAGTATGAATTATTCACAAGTACTTTGTCAATAAATTAAAGAAGTTGATCTCATTTTAACACTCCAGTACATTTTAATTATGTCAGTATTAGCAACTATCTAGGCTAACTGTCATTAGTGATATTTTCAACAATTTATGCTATTTTAGGAAAATGCTGCATTTATTCTTAAAATAACATTATTGAGAAATAACTAAGCTACCATAGAATTCAACATATTTTTGAAAAATTTTAAGTTTGTACTAATATAGCCACTATACAATGTGAAAACACATTTTATCAACTCCACTCCCCATCTTGTAATCACTAATTCATTTATTTCTATAAATTTGCTCCCTCTGCACATTTCAGAAAAGTTCACAACCTCTGGGCATTTTATGCTCTTTTCTCAAACAGCATAATGTTTTCAAGGTTTATCCATCTTGTAGCATGAATCAGCACTTCATTCTCTACCGCTGAAAAATCATGTGTATGAATATACCATTTTACTTCCACCATAAATATATAAAAGTTTTACATATAATTTTCTATGTACTCATAACATGTACAAATGATTGATGATACTGACTGTTTCTGCATGAGTATGTTTACTGATAATTTCTTTCTTTTTTTGGAGAACTATTTACTCAGATCATTTATCCATGTTCTAATTGGATTTTCTGCCTTTTGATTGTTAAATTACAATCATTTTTATATATTCTAGATACAAGTTCCTTATTAGAAATATAACTTGCAAATATTTTCTTCATTCTTGGTGTTTTGTGAATCACATTTTTTATTCTGATAATGTTTCACTTATCTATTGTTATTTTTGTTATATATACTTCTAATGTCATAGCAAATAAGTACTTACTAGACCAAAATCCTGGGAAATTATTCCTCTAATTTATTGTAAGGATTTTATAACTTAATTCTTTTATGTGTATCTCTGATCTCCTCTTACTTTGCTTTTTATAGGATATGAGAAAAGGGTCTACTTTGATTCATTTTCTTGTGGATATTCAGTTATTTCATCACCACTTGTTGAAAAGATTATGCTTTACCCACTGAACTGAATTAAAACTCTTAAAAAAAATTAACAGAGGACCGCCAAGCATGGTGATGCACACCATAACTCCAGGTACTCTGACACTGAAGCAGGAAAATCACAAGCTGGAGACCAACCTAAGCAACTTAGCAAGATCCAATATATAAATAACACAGTAAGTAAATAGCCCAGTAAATAAATTGCTCAGTGTTCCTTAAGATGAGCTTCCAGTTCTGTAAATAAATTCTGACCATCAGTGTAAAGTTTATTTCTGGCTCATCAATTCTATTCCTTAGATCTATGTATAGCTGCACTGCAGTACCACCGAGCACCACAGACTTTAGGAAGAGCTGAAATCAGAAAATCTAAATTCTCCAGCCATGTTTTTTTCCCTAAAGATTATTTTGAGTGCTCTGTGTAGATTTGTCTGACCATTTTTAACCAATATTTAGAGTTGTTGAAGTATATATTTTCTACTTCTTTTTTTTAAGTAGTTCTTTTTGACGCTATTGTAAATAGAATTGTTTCTGCGATTTTTTTTTTTTTTTGGATTATGTGCTGCATACGTAAAGAAACTAATTCTGTATATCGCTTTTCTACAGTGTTATATATTTTATTTCCTAAATATTCCTGACCTTATTTGCAAGTTCTGCTTTTTTCTGTATTTTTCTGGATAATTAAATGCATGTTATATCATCTTTGAATACCAGTAGTTTACTTTATCCTTCATGAACTTCATTTATTTTATATAACTTTTTCACTAATCACCGTGGCTGGAGCCTCAGTACAACATTGAATATAAGTGCTTAACAACTTGCCTGCGATGTATAACACTATGTATGTCATTGCTAGAGTTTTCTTTAAGACATTTCTTTCTAAGTATCACTTTGTAGTTTTCTTATCAAGTCTTTATCTTGTATTATTGTGGTAACATCGTCACCCACTGAAGTGGGAAGTATTCAGCTCTTCTATGTTTCTTGGAAGAATTTTTAAGGACTAGCATTAATTATTTTAAATATGTCTTAGAATATATCAGTGGGATCATCAGTAGTAGGATTTCCTTACTGGAAGATTTTGATTGCTAATTCCATAGCCTGTCTTTCTATAAGTCTGCTCAAAATATCTATACATTTTTTCTACAACTGGCATTGGTAGTTTAAGTTTTTCCAGAGATGTTTGCATCTCATTAAGAGTGTGTAGTTTATTGGTGTGCAAAGTCATTGTATTCCCTTTTGGTTCTTTTACACATGTAAGGGTAACAATAATATCGCCTCTTCTATACCTGATTTTTGTAATTTGAGTCTTCTCCTTTTTTCATAGTCATCATTACTAGATGACCAATCATTAATTTAGTCTTACATTCTCCAGCATCTGGGCTTTTTATGTACCCACCATGTACTTCATGTTTCAGCATATGTTCACATTTTTGTTTCTTTCTTCAACATGGTGGGAAATCTCCAAGGACCATTAACAAGGGTGATACAGGTCTGACCTTAGAGATGAGACATCTTACTACTCATCCTTAGTCACACTAGCTTCCTTTCCTAGTTTCTTTCTATGAAAATAAATTTGTTCTCCTCAGAGGTCAAATGGTCTGCTCTTGACATGAAGAAAGAAATGTTTTCCATCTTTTAAATTCTCTTCAGTTGTTCTTCTAAAAGAGGGGAAAATTTCCCCAGTTGTATCTCTCCTACACTTGGATGCTGAGAACTTGTTGGTTATTTATCATAAAACCTGAGAACTGTCTGATTTGCATGAGTAAAACACCAGCCACCAAGGTTCCTTCCATTTGTGTTTTAGAAGCAATGACTCCAGCCTCAGTATATCTGGCCTGATGCATACTTGTTTGATTCTGTGTCTCTTCCATTATGTGATGATATTTTTTATTTACTGTAGAAAATGTCAACTAGGGGCATAATCCAGCAAAAGTAGGCATACAACATGAAATGAGTACCTTTCTAGGGACACGGCTGCTGTGGCTAAAAGCATGGATTGTGTTTTGAAAGAGTTTTTCACATTCAAAATTCAGTAAGTTAACAAGGAAGAGATTTGCTCTATTCAACTGAGTTTGGGAGCATTTGTCCCAAGTCAGTTTAATGACTTTGTTCTATCACATTAGTAGTTGAATATCATTATGTTAGTAAAGGAACCTCAATAAACCATTTCACTTCACTGACTTCAAAAGCTAAGTTTTGTATCCTTGTCTTTCAAACACAGAGACAAAACAAACATACAAAATGAATGAGTGCTAAAACCTTGACATCTCACAGAAGTTCTTTCTCTTCAACCAGTCTTTTCTTCTCCAGATTCTTTCTCCATTGTCCTTGGCTTATACACTTGCTCTCAAAGATCTCAATGCTCCAAGGGTTAAAAATATTAAAAGAGAACTACCCTCACTCAAATCATACAAAAATTGTTTAGGATTAGCTACTACTATTGTTGAGATTTTAGGAATATCTTCCAGACAAAGGCAGGAAATTATTTACAACAAATTCAAACAGAGAGAGAAAGCCATTAGGAATGAAAGTGGAAATGTTCATTCTCTCTGGGAGCATAACTCGTTTCTTTACTTCACATTCTGTACTTCTGCCCCATTCTTCTACTTCCTTTCCTTACATTTTCTGCTACTCTGTAAACATAATTAAAAAGCCCCCCTTTCACAACTCCCAAGATTAAACACCCTCTAGGTTCAAATAAGCAAAAGAACTTAACTAATGTCTTTGAGAACTAGTTCAAAACTCTCTCAAAAGAGGACACAGAGGGCCCAGATTGTTCAGAATTTCTCTCCTGACTTAGACGCATTTGGTCCTGCAGCTACTTTCTGCGCCTGGTTGTTGAACTGTTGTTCCCAGAGGTGTCTATTAAGACACTCGGTGCCTGCATCTCACCTTTCTCCTTCAGAATAGCAGCCCATACTTTTTCCTCTTAAGTATTTCAAAGGATCAATTTCACAGTCTAAACTCTTTCAAGAATCATTGTTTCTGCCAAGGAAAACAAGAGATAGGAACAAGAATTCAGCAGTTCTGGGGGTCAGTGTGAGAGCCTACAGACTGCGATAGGGTTCACACACATGGAGTTTCTGGTGGACAGAAATCCAGTTCTGTTCACTTTGGTAGCCTGAGTCTTTTCACTTTAAAACCACTACTATTAGTCTGTTGAAGAGCAGTGTCCAAGTAATGTAATAACATTTCACAGTTATTAGCCTAGGAAAAGTTATTGCACTCTCCTCGGTGCTGGCAAAAAGCCCATATCCTGGAGCAGAGCTCAACTTTTGGAACACAGAAGTGATTATTCTATTTTAAATAATGGACTTGCCAAAGAAGACAAAGGAATTTCATGAACTTTAACAAATCATTCCCTTAAGTATTTTAAATGTTAGGAACCTAATGCTCTTGGGTGATTAAATCATGCCAGAGCAGTGATTTCTCTACAGGTGTTCAAAGAGTAAAACTACACGTTTATTTTTTAGCTCACTGTCTATGAGATTCCTATGACCTAAAAGGAAGCTTTTCAACATAAAGGAAGGT
The DNA here is from genome assembly GCA_004026965.1 of Petromus typicus. Lineage (NCBI taxonomy): Eukaryota > Metazoa > Chordata > Mammalia > Rodentia > Petromuridae > Petromus > Petromus typicus. Next base: position 56,114 of record PVIR01007466.1, on the reverse strand, counting down.
CATAGCTATGGAAGTTACCTGTAGGGATCTATTTGGAAGGCATGGAGTAGGCATGTTCTGTATACTAAGAGAATAAAGTCTATAATTCTATATGTCTTTTCATATCTCTTGTGACATTAGAAATCTTCTCAGTGACATAACTGATTATATCTGAACAGTATTAGGGAAAGTCATTTACTTTTTCCTGTTCTTTCTTTCCTGAGAGATGCTATATGCAAAATACTTTTGAGCTTTCCTCCAGAAATGTACTGTGCTCCCCTAGAGTAAAGACATCACCTCTCTTCTTTATAGGTATCTATCACAGCCTAGAAGAAAATGAATTTGCACAAGTACCTTTGTGAGAAGCACGTCATAATGAACCTAAAACTTTCCACACTCTCTCCTGGGAATTCAGGATTAAGCACAGAAGAACAGCCCAAACAGAGACTCATGTAGATTCCAGGGGTTTCAGTTGCCACCAAGTACAGCTCTGTGTAGATAAATGGACAGAAAATGATCTTTGAAAGAAAATTATTAAAGAGATAGCCAGAAGATATTAACGCTGAGGGAAAAGGAGAAATGTAGAGCAAAAGCTTGGCCTTTGGCAGTTTTATGGGATTGTACGTCTTGAATTTTACAAGATTTCTACAATACAATTCAGTTTAGCAGGAATCTGCTTCCATTTCTTATTAAGAAATAAGAATTTCTTATTAAGACATATTATATTAACTGAAGATTTCTCAGGACAAAAGAATATCAAAGATACCCGTGGCCAAATCAAGCAACATTCTTCAAAATACCTACACACAGAACTCATTTTCAGAGTGAAAGGCCTTTCACAGACACTGCAAAATTTCATCCCCATTCCACTCTATAAAAGCCAAACTCATTTTCCAGATAAGAAACAAGAAGGAGAAAAGGTTAAATAACTTCTTTAAAAACTGCATAAATCATGTGTGACAGAAATTGAACTAGACTGAATTCTACTAATGTCCACATACCTTTACTTCCCACAGCTTATTCTGTAAGGTAAAGATAAGCCATATGACTAAATGCCATTTGCCTGAAAAGAATTCCTAGTATATCATTCATTCAAATTGTTAAGTAAGTCCTCCAATAATGTCCTAATTGCTTCCAGCTCCAGCAATCATCAGTGTGTAAGGAGAGGAATCTCAGTCCTCATTTGCAAAGTCATGTAGAAGATGGAAGAGATACAGATAACAACAGAAAAGAATGAAGCACAGTGTCTGATATCCAAAAAGTTGTACACAATACGTTATCATTAAAAAACAAGACTATTTCTAAGCAAGTCAACAAAGGTAGAGGGAAATCGACGAGCATCTTCTTCATTCTGTAAGTCTTGTATCTGTTCAACCTCCAGAATTGACTCCCTTACTCCTAGAACTTTATCTTATATATTTCTACTTACAGTTCCTCCTTTTCTGAGTCTTGGCTTTGTAAGCAATAAAACATTCCTAGTTGTGTGTCTGCTGGTTAGGTATAGCTTCACTTTGGTCTAACTCTCTGGCCCAGATGAATTTTTATCCAAAACAATAAAGCAGAGACTTCTAGCCTCTACAACCCCTTCACTGATAATGTAATTAACTCTACTCTTCAGTGCAGTGACTTTTAATAACTTTTTAAAAAATTTCTACTAAACTACTACCTTTTTCATAGCACTCTACAGTCTTTATATTACTTTGTGATATCATTTTTGGCTCACCTCCAAGTCCACCTAAATCACATAGCTACTGTAAGTATCTTCTTTTATATTTGTGTATTTGTTTTACATTTTCCTCTTTATCTCCTCCACAGCTTATAAAAACAAAGCTTATCACAGGAGAATATTCTAAACTCTCCCATAATTTAGAGGTTTAGTTTTTCTCCCTATCTATAAATTGCTGTGTCATTTTTGTTCTGTTTTCCCAACAGTAAATTCTCTCAATTTGTCAAATACTACTATCATATTCCTTATCTTTCTCAATGTAAAACATTTCAAACACTGTGTAAGACACACCAGATAAAAATAAATAGAATGGCATCTACCTGAATGGCACAGCAATATTTAACTTGTGGGTGTGAATGTAATAAAGAATGAAAAATTGGAGTCAAATGGATGTACCTTGAGGACATTCTCATAAGTGGAATGAACAGGAGGACACAGATGTGTAAATATTATATCCCTTCTCTACTATGAAAAAGTAAAGATGTACATGAATGTCAAAATGTATGATTTCTAATGTGAAATAAGAAATGTGCAAAAGGAAAGAGGCAGGTAGAGGTAAGTAAAGAAGGGAATGAAAAAATTGTATAGTAAAAAAATGAAGCAAAGCTTATGTGTGTGGGGGTAGGGTTGTAGGGAAGGAAGAGGAAGGGGTTAAAAATGAAAATCAAGTTGTATCATGTACAGGTACAAATCCTCAATATTGAATGTGATTATAATGTATTGATACAATGTAACAATGAAATCAATTAAAAAAGAAAGTGTTAGTCTCTTTTTCCCTTTAACCCTTAAAGAGATAAACTGAATGTTAGAAAAATAGTTAAAGTGCTTATTTAATATATTCGCATGATTTTCTGTTGGGGGTATATTATTGCCTCACAAGTTGAAAAGTAAATCCGAGACATCCACCCACTCCCCCCGCCCCAAGTGCTAGAAACAACCATTCAGATCCGGTATGAATGCTACCAATTCTACTGCCAGAACCTAGAAAATGTCTCCTTCTGACTGAGCATGTATTGGGAAAGAATGTCAGTGGCAGTGACCTTAAGCCTACCTTCAGAATGAATCTCAGATTGTAGTCTTTAAAAAGAAATTATATATCAAACTTGATTACATTTTCTGCAACTCCATGTAGTCTTTTTTTTTTTTTTTTTTGAGACAGGGTTTCGCTTTGTGGTTCAGGCTGGCCCTGAGCTCAGCCTCCAACTCACATCACAGCAATCCTCCTGCCTCTGCCTCCCAAGTGCTGGGATTACAGGCGTGAGCCACCATGCCCGGCAGTGTGGTATGTGGTACTGGTTGCTGCTGGGCGTGAGTCTCCATGCCCAGTATGGTATGTGGTTACTGGGGAATCGAACCCGGGCCCTTGCGCTTGCAAGACAGGCGCCGGAACCACTGAGCTAACTCCCCGGCCCCAACTCCATGTAGTCTTACACCTGTTGTGAGTCATTGTATTCTTCCTGTTTGGGAGGAAAATGTACCATTACAAACCTCTAGGTCTGCAAGGTTATACAGAATGTGTCCATATGAAATGAAAGTATATCAGATATGGGGAGATAAAAGTTTTCCGGACACCAGTAGAAGTGCATTCACATGGTAGGATCAAAAGGGAAGTTAAAGGGAGGGCAGGGGAATAGGAAAAAATAGGAAGATATAAACTGTCCACTTCTCAGAGGTTTCCTAGGCGTAACATTTCTTCAACAATCTAACAAACCCTGATGATATTCAGTTTGCCATAGTATTCCTAGGTACACTCATCTCACACAGTTCCATCAAGGTGAAAAATAAAATCAGTTACCTGGATGTCATATTTTTAATGATGTGCTCTAGTCACATGAGGACCTCTACAAGATTTCTACAGAGAACTTGAACCACTGGTCTCGGGACCATAACTATAGACTCACAATTCATTTCCCATAAATTAATTTTAACACTGTATGTACTTCATTAGCACTCTTTTTGCAACCTGAAACAAAATTTTATGTCAGTATATCATCTGTGATCTGTGATTTACAGCAAACTTTTAAACATAGTCTCTCACAACTAGAGCTCAAAACTAACTGAGTACATGGCCCTAATTTGAATTTAAACTTGCCAGATATTGTTACTAAGGTTCGAATTGCCATATCTTGTGGTGAAGGTCCTTTCCTTTGGATAGGACTTGGCAACATTATTCAACATTTATTTTGATCATATCTCTTAATTCCACAGGCATTATTTTGATGTTTTCTTCCTTTCTGTACAGTTAAGTAGGAGCAGGGTCAAACATTAAAAGTATGTATGTACTGAATATATATATATATATAGGCTTAAGCATGCTCTCTAAGAACAGTGGAAGTCACTGGACACCAAAATCAGTGATATTTTATATCCAACTGGAAAAGCTGGAGGGTTCTACTCCTGCATTTAAATTCCCACATGCAACCTACTCTTTAGTAAAGCTTGGTAAAGTGCTTCACCTGGTACCTGCCAAACATGAAGGGAGGGAGTGTAGCTCAGCTACCAAGTGAAGCAGGCTGCAACGTGGTCCACAGGAAGAAGCAACCATTAGAGGAGTAGCATGTAGCAGGAGAGGAAACAAGAGATGACCAGATCAATCTTAGTAACACACTATCTACCACTCCAAGAGGATTCGCACAACACCCTGTAACAGGAGAGGGGACAAACTGACGAATGCTCTGCAGCTGGGTAGGATATGGACTCCCACACTGGCGGATGACTGACAACCGGGGCTACTTGCTGGGGAAGTGCAGACACTTAAATGCACAGCGTGCGTGGAGTCATGGGTCTCTGCCTTCGCAGCAATGGTGATCTGAGCCTTAGAGGTTTGGTTTTAAGTTTCATCCCTCTTCTTTCTTTATTCTTCTGATAGTCACGCATATAGTCTCCTCTTGAAGATTTTTTAAATCTTTCTGTGTTTCTATAATACAATCTTTCTGTCTGTTTCTGTAATTAAGTCAGTTGAGTCCATCACTGAAGAATTCAAAGAATAGAGGAGAAGTAGAGGGAGGAAGGAATAAGAAAACTGGAGAAGGAACAATTAGGAGGATGGAGAATTGGTAGGGAAGTGTAGTAGGTTGAAGTACTGCTTGGGCTAAATGAAGGTGGCAGCTCTAATTTTCTTACTAGTGAACAAAGTTATCAAATCTAATCCACTGTCACCAGCTGGCACATGACACTGAAACGATCCTGTGAGGTAACCTTGGTATTAGGCTGCATCCTTACCCAGTAACTGGAAAACACTAAAAATATCACTCTAAAAAAAGTCCTTGTCATGCAAAGAAAGGCAGATGCAAATAGGCACAGAGAATTATATCTTGGTTTATGTCTCTAAGCAAGGTCATTAGTTCACTTACAGCAACATGGTGATGGTTCTACCAGGTAATAATTTTTTAATATTTACTGAGTCCATACTATGTAACCAGCTTTGGTCTAATGCTTTTGCTATATCTTTGCACTCACTACCTGCAACCACAGAGGAGGTCAATGTTATTGTTATCCACATTTAAATGAGGAAACTTGATCAAGGCCACAGAACATACAATACAGAATTGTGACTGGCATAAGCTTGTGCTTCTACCACTATGCCCCCACACTTTCTCCTTTCATGTTTTCTTCACCCTGACCCTTAATTTCCTCTTATGTTTCTGACTCTCTTATTTCCTTCCATAAGCCTTGTTTAGTGGACTCTAATTTTTAAATAACAGCCTACTGGCTCACAGCCAAGTCAGGAGATAATTCTTCTATTCGTCCACACCAACATGCTCTCTCCTGCTCATTCTCTCCTGAAGAGCTTCCCAAGAGTCACCCAGGTGGCTTCTGATCATCTTTCTCCATTTGTCTGTGATAGTGTGACCAGAATCTGAAAAGCCATGTCAATAAATTTCAAAGTGGAAGTGGTAAGTGCTGTATCGCCACTTCTCGTACAATCATTTTTCACTTATGCCAACTTCAATCCTTCTTCTCACCTTCATTTCTTCAGCTACCAAAAGGAGCCAATGTGAAGCCTAGTACACAAAGTTTTCTTGGGAAACAAATGAGAAGCCACAAGAAGAGCTCATGGTCTCATGCCTAACGTATGTGGTCTGTGAAGTTTGATTATTACTGCTAATTATAATAATTAGCACAAGTTTCCAATTCTCGTTTAGCCAAAAAAGAAACTCTTCAAGTCTTCTTGCCCCGTATTATGCAAGAGGCAAAAATGAACCCACTCATCTTTTTAACAATCAATAACTAGTATGTGCCAGTCTTGGTAGCACTAGCCAGAGTCACAGACTACCATGCACTTTTTCCAATACTGCATATTTGTTTTAACATTCACAAACACTTCCAAAAGAGAACAAAGCTAAGGATGTCAGAGAAATGAATTGTCCCCTCAAGGTCAAGTGGAAGATGCTGCAAATGTTATACACAAAATAATAACTCAGATACTCTAATGCCCAGGCTGCTTCACGTGCTATTCCACTCTCCTGCCTTCAGGCAAATGTAATTAGAAGAGAATATCTTTAGAAAACTAACACCCATTATACATTGCATTCCAACATCAACTATAAATTATTCTCTCCATCAGTGCAGGAAATTAGGTGTTGGGTATGTTTAACTTAGAAAAAAAATTAAAGTTGATTTAAATTCTACATGAGAATATCATTTAGCAAGTGAGGCCTCAGTAAATAAGAGCCACAGATGGAGAAATTAGAAAATTTGATACCAGCCGGGCCTCCTATGCTTCTTCCTCCCCTGATGGATAACCAAGGAGGATGTTTGTATACTGGGAGCTGTAGGGGTGGAGGTGACGAATGAGAAGGGAGCTAGCATATGAATGTTGCCTTTCCTGCTGACTTTGACTGTAAGTTCACTTCACATTTTATAATTCTTTTACTCTGAGTCCCAGGGAGAGTCACCATTTGACTAAGTCTTTACACACAATGAATGGAGAGGACTCCTTAGTATCTACTGGTTCTCAGGCTTATGGAGAAAAGGACAGAGACAGAGAAGGTGTTGGCAACTTCCTTACTTCAGGAGCAAATGATAAGAAGGATTTCTCTCCTCTTATCACCTGTACCCCTGCAGGATCCTGCAGATCCTGTCCTGGTGAGAGTCACAATAAAGAAACCAGCTGAGGCCAAGTGGGCAAAGATGACCCCAGGCAATAGGAAACTAAGACAGAAAAGAGGAGAAGCAAGAGAAATGTGACACAGGTTGCTAACTTGGAGATGAACCATCATTCCTACTTCTAACAATGGCTCCCATTTTGAATGTCTACTATGTGCCAAGCACTGTACATGTGTTATTTACAAGATATAAAGCAAGTACCATGTCTGCTCTGTAAGAAATTAGGAAAGATAACTAACTTCTCTGTAAGAATTTAGTAAAGATAAGTAACTTCCCCAAGGATAAAGAATAGCTATCAGAGCTGATAATTAAATCAGTTATGGTGTCATCTGAAATGTCAAGGAGTGGAGAATGGCACAAGCCAATTTCAAAATCCTCATGTGTTTGGAAGGTGATGAGCCTGCAAGACACAACAGCTGACTCGCTGATAGAAGTGGGGGCTGGTAAGAGTTGGATCATCAGGTAGGGGAGACCTGGAAGGGTCCCTGGGAGGCATCTCCCTTCCCTCCTCTGTTAGCCCTTTTCTCTCTGTTTCCTGTCAGACAGATGTAAATAGCTTTGCTTAGCTACAGGAGCTTCCACCCAATGGTTTCTGCACTGAACTAACAACCATGGACTGAATGTTTGGAAACTCTGAGTGCAAATCAGTTTCCCCTCCTTTAACTTGTGAATGTCTAGCATTGCATCTCAGCAATGAGGAAATTGCCTAACACAACTCTTTCCATCTCTAAAGTTGCTCACTCTCTAGAAGCTAAGTCTGTGAAAGCACAGAGAAACCTGAAAATATGTTTATCATGTATTCCCTACCTGGCTTCAAATCCTAAAACATCCAGTTTCCTCCTCTGTACAACAAAAATTGAGGCCCCATCGAAATGCATGATTTTGGTCAAAGAGAAGCTTAACACTATCTGATTATCTACCATGGCAACACACATTACAATAACTCAAAGGTAACTTCATTCAATCCTCACTTAATAAAGTCCTCTCTGGATAAATAGGATAAGTAAGATGGGCACAACAGCCGTCAAAGCTTGTATGGGGGAGATAAATACTTATAAGTAGGAAGAAAATAATTTTCAACTTCTTGAGATTTAGAAAGCCTAAAAACTGAAATAGAGAAGGATCTCTGAGCGTATTGACCTTTCAATAAATCATGGAGAGGAACGTGTAAGATGGATATTTTTAAGGTCATTTATCCTTGTGCATTCACTTTACCTTCAGGTCCTCAAGGTATCTTGCAGGCTCTGTTTAAAGGTGTTCATAAATGTGGAGCTCACCACTTTTGAAAAACATTTCTTGGATTGAGCTCCAACTCCTTGCCATGGTGAATCATATGGGATATAATACCTAAACAATTCATTTTAGTCAAGAAATAATGTTCTTTTGGCATTGCTCCTGGCCTCCTGACAAACTAGCTGAAATAAAGGGTAGAAAAAGCTCAAACACTGTGGTGAAGTGTTTTCAAGATAACGTGTAATCAGAATAATTAATGCATGTGCAAATGTGATATTAGTTTCTGGAAATTCTTATCTTATGAAATGAATCATAATTACAATGGCAAGGCTTGGCATGAGAAGAAAGGGATAAAATGCCTCTTTAGAAATTATTTCCTTTCTTCCCCATAAGACCTAGCAAATCACTTGGTGTTAGCTATCTCCTGAGATTTATTATCAAAGGTATTCTTCCAAGGCTCTAGCTTCTCTCTGAGGCCATATTGTTTGGACATATTGGTGGAAAGAACACATTAAACGTCAGCTGGCTTGTCTTACAAATCAAAGTTACGTAGGGAAAGGAGAAGGAATCAGTGTCCTAGGGATCGTTGTTGATCATGGATCACATGTTTCCCATGTCATGACAACATGGTTTAATCTTCTCCTGTGCATCTCCATGCTCGCCTTTCTTCACACTCCAGCCACTGTTCTACACAGTTAATGGCTAAATTATACTTAACGATCTAAATCCATATGCTGGCCTTTCCTACTCTAAACTACTGGTCTGCTCTCCACAGTAGACAGGGGTCATTTAAAATCAAAAGCAGTTAAATTTTGTCTCTGCCTAATGCTTGAGGGAGTGTTACTACATTTAGGTTCAAGCAAAATTATTTATCTTAATTTGAAGAGCCCTGCAAAATCAAGAAGTACCCACATTCCCACCTATCTTGCAACATGAGCCCAGAGACCCTCTCCCACCCACACTGACCTTCTTGTGAGTGTTGCTTCTTTCCACCCATTTCCAAATATGTTTAATCCTCCTTTGCCTAGAGAAGCAGCAATAGGTTACCCTGATCTCTAGCAGAGATATATCTCCTTATATTTTTCCTTCCTGGAACCCACTGCCATTTATAAGTATATTTGAGAGTTAGTTTGATTATTCTTAGGATTTTGTAAGACTAAAAAAATCAGAGATGGACTGAATTATTTACCATTACATCCCCAGTATTTAGGACAAACTATGACACATAAATATTTGTTTAATAAATGCATTCCCTCAATTAACTCTTTTAATCTTTATTTTTCCTCTATCTCCATTGTAACCTCCCAAACACCCTTTATACTTTATCACAGAAACTATTCTTGCAGAGTACCATGGACTTCTTCCACCATAAAATTGACTCCCAGCACCTTAAGCGTTTGTTCGCCTAACCTTCCCTTATACGAAATCATGGTTTCTCTTAAGGGTATGGGCCATAGATTATACACTCCTGTGTCATCAGGCAGAGCAGTGTTTGCTCTAGAAGAATCTTAAAGCCTACTGAGTAAGAGTGAGGGGGAAAAAAATTGTGATGGTAATTTAAAAAAAAGGGAAACAAAGCTTATGTAGATGGGGGGTTGTATGGTGGGTAGGAGAATGGGAAAAAAAATGAGAATCAAGTCATGCCATGTACCTGATGCCAGGTACTAACTGTTGATGTTAAGTGTGATCATAATATGTATATAAAATGTACCTATTACACACACAAAAAAAGTAATAACTGAAACTAGGTGTGGCAGTTCACACTTATAATCTCTGCACTCAGGAAGGCTAAGGCAGGAGCAAGTTCAAGGAAACTTTTCTTCTAGTAAGATCCTGTCTAAAAATAAAAAAGTAATAAAAAACTGGATATGCAACTCAGTGGGTGGGTCCTGGGTTTACTGCTGCAAACCATCAAAACAGAAAAAGACAAAGGATTGAGCTCAGGGTTAGTGTTGTATAGTTGCTAAGAGACAGACTATCAGCTGCTTTTTCAAAAATAAGGTAAATTTCTTAAAAAATGTATCTGTGCATGTGATTGTACTGTCTATGTGTGTCAGAGCAAACCTGACATTGACCAAAACACGTCGTGGCTGTGTTTCACGGCAGAGGCATGTCTGTCTGAAAAACAAAGGAAGCGAAGGTCTACCCTGCTTGTCTAGAAGACAACAGCTTGGATAATATGGTTTTAATCAAAATCATTTATCCTTTGGCTATCACTTGTCTCTACAGCATGCCTCCCAGAGATCAGCTGGGGTGTCCTCATTTGCTTTTCAAATCTGAGCAGGTTTGGCACTGCTTGGCAAGAGATACTTTCTTCAGATCCATCCTGAAGTAATAAACATGGAAAAATCTTTTAGGTAGAAACATGTATCTGAAACATTCTTTTGAAAAGAGAGAACAGAGTTGTACACACCATAAGAAGTGTTCTCTGGGTCCACATCATAATCCATGCAAACGATGCTCTCTCCCTTCAGGCTGAGAGCAGGGTAGGAGGTGATGCCAACATTGTGTCTGTAGGACAGAAAGCACCACAACCCACAAGTGTAAGGCTGTGTAAAGAGGGTATGGATATGATCAAACTATGCCATATGCACATAGGAAAATACTGAGTTTGTTGTGGTTTGCAACCACAACCCTGGCTCACGGCTGAAGGTGACTGGATCATGAAGACGGGATACATGTCAGTGGATTAGTCCGTGGATGAACTTTTAACTAAATATGAAGATGAGAGGGGAAGGCTGGCTGAAGGAGGCGGTCTCTCAGGGCGTGGCCCTAAGGGTCTCTCTCTCTCTTCCTTCTCCCTTGATCTTTCTCTGTCTCCCATCACCACACGATGAGCAAACCTGCTCTGCCAGGCCTATCTGGCATGCCACCCTGTCTTGCAGCCAGCCAACTACAGATAGAAATCTCTATGAACTGTAAGCTAAAACAAACCTTTTCTCCTCACAGTTACATTTCTTTGGTTGGTCTCTTAGCCATGAGAAAGTAACTAAGCTAGCACTAAAGCCCAGTATTTTATAAAAGTAAGAGGTATTAATAAAACATATACACAGGATATTCAAAATAGAGGGCAAATGTTTAAATTTTTTTAAAGAAAGTAGTACAGTGACAGGCTGCCATTAATACCTATTACAGTATTCTGGATCACTTTAACCACTTATCCCATCGGCCTCACCAGTTCCTGAAGCAGTCCTGGAAGTCCTCTCTTGTGCTGTCATGGCTGCTTCAATATCCTCAATCAGTTCAAAACATTTACCTTTCAAGGTCATTTTCATTTTAGAGAAGAGCCCAAAGTCACAGGCTGCAGGTTCCTGGGTAAGGTGGTGAGGGCACAGGGTCACAGTTTTGAGTAGCAGTCCACTGGATAGCACTTGACAGCAGCATTCACCATATTTTTCACCACAAAAAGACATGGAAAGGGGCTTCCAAAATTACTGCAACAATGACGGGACGAATGTGTTCAAAGCAAGTGGCAGTATTTTGAGGGGGATTAATGACAATGTGACTTTCAGAGTAATACATATATTTTTTTGAGACAGGGTCTCTCTTTTGTAGTTCAGGCTGGCCCTGAGCTCAGCCTTGAACTCAGCAATCCTCCCGCCTCCGCCTCCCAGTGCTGAGATTACAGGTGTGAGCCACCAAATCCAGCATTGTGGTATGTGATACTGATTGCTAGTGTTTGTGAATCTCCACGCCCAGAGTTGTTGTATGTGGTTACCTGGGATCAAACCCCAGTCCCTTGCACTTGTAAAGGTAGGCACCAGAACCACTGAGCTAAACCTCTGGCCCAAGAGTAATAATTTTTTAATTTGAAAACTCACCATATATTTTCACCAACTGATATAAATAAATGAATACCTTCACACAGGCAAGTTATTGAACCAAGCAGGTATTTGACCCAAGAGGATAAATTCAAATTCCTTTCCCAGGAATCTGGAATTGTCTAGGTTTCTAGACTTCTTTTTCATATCAGTTGAGGAGATACAAACTGAGAGATTTTATGGAAGAGGAATTAGAAAAAGGCAATCTGCTAGGAAGAAAGAATGAAAAAGTGAAAGGAGCACAGTAGGCAGGAAATATGAGAAGGGCCAGACCGAGACAAGTATAAGGCAGGGACGGGCTACAGCACTCAGAGGCCTGCTGTCAGTTCACATACCTCTTTTGGAGACTGGCTGGCTGAGGTCTTGTGATACATTCCTGCTTCTTTCTTTCTAAGTTGCTGTCTTAACTTGATATATGAGAAGGTCTATTTTACTTGTAGCCAGAAGTATCTGGCCAGGACCTTGTAGTAACACTGTGTATTCGTGCTAATTTTGAGCCTTTACATGACACTGAGATTTAAGGTATTGAAAAGTGACCTTTCCTTTTAAAAATGTGTACAAAAATAAAAAATAAGAGCCGAGACCTACAGATAGAGTAGGAAGGAAGGAGAAATTAGCATGAGGTAACTGGCATCGGGCCTTCCGTCCTTGGCCAGGCAAGAAAGAAAGCAAAGTGCACAGCCTATCTTCGAAGAGTCAGCAGGTGGCTACAAAACAATGCTTCAAATTGTGTTGAAAACGAAATTGGTATTGGTTAGATTACTGAGAAAAGTGTTCTCTCCATGCCCAAATACTTTGTTTTCCTGGCTAACTCTCGTTATTTTTACTCACAAAGACTTTTCTGCATGTGTGAGGGAGAAGCGTGGTAGCCACTGAAGTCAACTGAGGACACAATAGTTTGCAGTAAAAGAGGTGTATGATACAAGTACCATAAAATAAGCTCTGCTGTCATATGGATGAAAAAGCCTAATTGTAGAATAATAAATAAGGCTGGCTGTTTCATGTGATTAATTATGCAGTTGTTTAATTCAATGTTGTGCTCTAAGATTTTATGTTAACAGGGGCATCAATGGGCTCAGCGTACAATGCAGGTAATTCAATGTTGTGCTCTAAGATTTTATGTTAACAGGGGCATCATTGGGCTCAGCGTACAATGCAGGTAACTACTCTGAAGAGTTACTCTGAAATATCTCCCTGCAGAAAAACTGATGGTGATAAAAGTAATTGCGCTTTCTCATGCAGACATTTCCCTGTGCAGTTCTGTCAGCCCCACTGGGCAGTGAGTGGTCTGTGCTTGTGGTGGGAGCAGCCTAATTACCTGCTGAGGAAGTCGCTGTGTGCCAAGTGCAGTGCACTTTGCCTCAAGGACAGTAGCTGAGGGCCTCTCAACAAACTTAGGATGAGCATCCTTTTTATTTTTAAATTAAATTAAAATTGTAACATAATTTTAAGGACACTTTAAACATCTAAGAAGGTAAATTTTCTAAAAATAATCTACATATTTAGGCAGATTTAACAAAAGGAAGGCAAATTTTGCTAATGAAGGAATTCCCCAAAAGTATAATTCTAAGTTTATCTATTTTGGTAATAAATATATATAATTATTTATTTGGCATTAAACATAATTTATATATATCATGCTTACATTATCTTTAACTGTGTGCCGGTGTGTCTATGTGTGTGCATGTCTGTGTGTATGCATGCATACTTGCTCGAGTAGGTCTGCTTTCCCTAGATAGGAAGAGATACAAAGTAGAGATGGAAGGAACCTGTTATCATCCCATCACTGGTTTTGGATTTGGTTTAGTTGGTACAGCTAGAGAATAATTTAACTTTAATTTTTCCATTTGTCTCAGCTGCAAAATACAATTAGAAAAGCATGAACTTGTTTTAAGATTGAGAATGTAAAGTAATAATATATATGATTAACCTTGTCATTTTACCCCAGCTAAAGTGGTGATCATTTGCAAACCATGGGAAATTTGCTATGTAGATGGTTTTTCTAAACTGTTTTCTTTTTTCTGCATCCCTGCCTTAGACCTTTACAAAGCATTAGTTGATCAGAGAAATGCATTTCCTTTCTTAATAGAAATTTTTGTAGCATAAAATCATACAAATGTGACAGAAACAAATGGAGCATTTAAATCAATAACAACAAATCATTAGAGCAGCTGGTAATTAACCTTTCATCCTGGGACAGGATTATTTAGACAGCAAGGCATGGAAGCATCTTGTACACAAGTGTGGTATTAGTGGAAAACCTGCTGGTCCAAATACTGTTTTAATCATGAGTTAGAAATAGGAAATGGAGCATAATTTAATTGTAAAGCTGATGTTTTTCCAATGCAAAACTTTCAAAGGTGATTGAAGATAATAGTCAAGAGTTTCCTATTTGTATGACACTACTTTTATTTGCATTACATATAATTTTACAATTTATTTAGGCTTTGCATGAATGGGACAAAGAATCAATTGTGAGAAATGAGAAATATACCATATAAAGAGAAAAAATACTTTTTAAAGCATGGGATGGGAAAAAAATGATCTTTTCTTCAAGTCAAATAATCACCAAACCATTAAATAATTCTTTGTATTTAGGCTAATTTATCTGTCACTTTTAGAGAGATCTCAAAAGAGTTCAAGGTTGATTTCAACATGCTTGACTTTAAAAAGTCAATAGGTTTGATACATAAGGCAGCTTCAGTAAGATAAAGAAATTAAGATCTCTTTAAGAGAAATTGTAGCCCCCAGCTCATTTTTTTGTCATCATTTCTTGACACAATAAAATTACTGAAGATTTACTACATACATATTATACTTTACAAGATACTAGAAGAACACAGTGATAAGTTAAGCTATTTTTTCACCTTAAGGAAAGGAAAGGCTAAGAACTGAGACAAGTAACTCATATCTGCTGTAATAATCACTGGGAATAATTGGAGATCATAAAAGGAGCAAGAAATTAATTCTTAGAAACTCAGGAAAAGATACCTGTAAGAAACATCAGATAACCCAAGACCTGATCACTGAAAAGAAGTTGGTCAACAGAAGAAAGAAACGAGTGTTTCAAAGAAATGTCAAATGCAATAAAATTGACAGAAATAAGTTTTCTCTCAAATATACTCAAATGGTCTTACCTCTAATGTTTTCCATTCTTCCCCTATTAGGGTAACCACATCTTCCTTGACTATCATACTTATATTAAAGTTGGTCAAGTATTAATAAGGTCATAAATAGGTCAGTCTCCCCCAAAATTCATTCTCAATGGTCAATACAAATTATTCATAAAAGGAAACCAGGAATCAGCACTCTTGGGACATAAGTCAAAAGAAAGCATCCCCTAAGGAAAACACAACTAGTTCCGTAGCAAGTGTTCTTCCACTGAGTTATACCCTCGGCCTCCCCACCTCAACTTGCTTTCTTTCCCTTGGATAAGATAAAAAACCTGATCTCCCTAGGTGCTCATCTCAAGAAATTTAAATGCTACATATTTATTTTTTCAAAATGACACTGAAGTCAAAATCAGTGTAATTATGCTCTTCAGATTATCTGAACCTATGTAAAATCTTGAAATAATTGGTCAAGAACAATCTCATAATATCACATTTTTAATGCAAATCAGGCATTTCAAAACCGGCCAATGACACTGGCTTACAAACCAGAAAAGGATTCAGTTGTCGGTTTTTTTCCATTAAGGCTGAGTTCTGTATCCTGATTGTTTGCTTAGAGTACACAAGGCCCTGTGTTCCACCCACAGCACCACAGAAAATTAAAAATGGAAGTGGAGGAGGTTCTGCTCAAATCTCCAAAACAAGATGGCTCCTGAGAGCTTCTGGTAACTGTTTCCCCATAGACACAACAAGCTAAATAGTCATTCACTGAACAAAGCACCTACACAAGAGCTAATGAAATCAGGTGAAAGACCACAGTACCTGTTAGTATAACACAACAATAAGACTCACTGAAGAAGACAGGAAAGGACGACTGCCTTTGTTAACACCCTCCAATCTCCAAGCAGCCAAGTCTGAAAGAAGGCTCAGATCCATTCTACAATCCCTCAGCCCGTCACTTAGTCATATGCACCATCCGCCTCTGGTCTTTTCTGTGCCTTCTGATTTAATGCAGATAAACTCAGCCACCTATTGGGCACTAGTTCCCGGGCAGCCAGACGTGACTGGACAACATAGCCACATTAATGACCTTTCAAGGAAGTCAACGGCATCAAACACGGGTGGGCTTTCCAATCATCTAGGCAAAGCCACTACATTCCTCCTTTCACTAGTTCTCAACTATGTTCCCTAGTGGACGGCATCCCCTAGGGACTTGGGAAAAAATGCACATTCTTAAGAATCAGAGCCTCTGAGGATGGGGTGGGATGCTTTAGTTGGCCCTCCAGGTGAATCTGATGCAGACATTTATCTAGTTCATTTCCTTTACCTCTGTCTTCAATTATTCTTTTATACTAACTGCTTTTCCCTGAAAATATCCAGTACTTCCTCACCTCACCTCCAGCTACTTTCCATGTACAACTAAGAACTCAGGATATATTCTAAGGCTTTTCATATGCTCCCACACTGCATCTATCCCTCCTCTACCTATACGTGTGACCCATCACTCTCCCTACTTGTTGCTATTAAGGAAGCAAAATGGCACACAAGTCAGCTTCTCTGGTGATTTCACTCCACAAATACATCAAGTAGCATCGCTATTCACACAACAAACTACATTGATGACTGCTACATAAATTGGGTAAGAAAGCATGGTGTCTGCCTTTAGTGTAACAAAATGAAAAGACATATTAAGAAGCTAGAGAGTCTGTATCTCTATTCTCCTACTCCAACCAGCAAAGCCTATAGATAAGAGGCCTCTGCTTGCTGGAAATAAAAGGAATTAAGTCTAAGCCATATACCTGAGACCTAGTACTAGGCCCCTTAAAGTGAAAACAAGGGCTGGGAAAAGACCCAAGACCCCCTATCCCCACTCCAACACCTGTGGTCTAAGAATACAAGTCTTATATGACAAGAAGCTATTCACTGCAACCACCATGCCTGCCCTCAAACTCAGCACAGCAGCAAATAGGTCTCCACCTGCTGGAAGGCTGGGCACAAAAGCAAGCACAGAGCTTTTTCTCAGATCTGAATGCTAGGCTTACTGTGCAGAGACTCAAAACCCAATAGAAGTTGAAGGCCTCATATGAAAGCCAGAGCTCAGAGACAGAGCTTGTGAACTGACCATGTGTAGGCTAGTGAACCACTGGGATAAGCTCAAGTTTTAGCCTCCATAATTTTGAGTCTTGGAGTAGGTACAGGGCATAATTTGTTCTTTCTCCAAGACTGCAGGCCTATACGTAAGAAACAAATATGATCCATATTTCCACAAGCCTTGGTGGCCAAGGGACACGCTCTAACACCTATCTTCTAATGGCAAGCAATACAGCTAGAAAGAGACCAGAGTTTGCCAACAGTCTCTAGGGACCTGTGACCCAGCAGGATGGACTCATGTTTTGGCCTGCATCACCACTAGCTGGAGCTTGGGCCTTGCTTCATCTCTGAGATAGTGCAGGACCTTGTGGCTGTGGGCATCAGGTGAAGCCCAGTTCAACATCAGCCTACACGATCGAGGGACTGACTTATCAGTACTCCAAATTTCACACAGCACTTCCTGAAGGAAGACAGGATAGTAAGGACAAGTTGGGGGACTTAGTGCTGCTCTAGTACTTAGTAGCACTGGAAAGACCCTAAGGGTTCACATTCCCATGCCTGCCTGCGGATGACAGTCCTAGAGGTAGGAAAAGATATGCAGTCCTGATCTATCAATCTCTTCTACCAGCTGTCATCAAATGTGGCTGGGTGCACTGGTCTTGCATGAATCTACTTAGAGAATCTACTTAGAGAATAAGCAGTTCAAAAAACTGAGCTGCTAAACTATTGGTCCTATGCCAGTGTTTTGATAGTTTTCCTTGTCTTTGAACTCAAAGTGTGACACAGCTTGGTGACACTGCAGACCACAGGCATACCACAGTAATCTAAGCAGGTTCATCCAGGGTGATTGTGCCACATGAATCACAAATGAAAAAATTTTGTAATAGACAAACCAAAAATAGTAAGAAAGGAATCAAAATACACACTGAAGTAAAGTACTAAACCACAAAGAATGAGGAAGAGAGAAAGTTACAAAATGGCTGTAGTAAGACCATACTTATCAACAATTACCTAAGTGAATCAAATTCTTCATTTAAAAGACATATAGTTACTGAATGGATGAGAAGTGAAGACCAAATATATCTTGCTTACAGGAGACACCTATAAGGCATACATAAACCTAAAGTTAATGTATGGAGCAAGACAAAGAGAAACCAAAAGAAAGTAGAAGTACCATCTCTGTCCTACTGGTTTTCAATAAAACTGCTAGAAATATGTATTAGGGAAAGGACAGTTTCTTCAATAAATAGTGCAGCAGTAGCTGGACGTTTATATGCAGAAAAATGGGGGGAAATAAGGATCAAGATGTGTCATATACTGGTATAAACCTTCGATGTTGAATGTGATCATAATGTATATATGTAATATATACCAATAAAATAAATTAATTTTAAAAAACAAAAAAGAAAACTTGAACTTTATCTCTCTCCAGTAATAATAATTAACTCAAAACACACTAAAACTTCTAAGACCTGAAACTCTAGGACTACTAAAAGACAACACAGGGAAAATGCTTCAGGATTTTGGAATGGCAGAGATTTTTTTGGTAAGGTCCCTGAAATACAGAAAATAAAAGCAAAAACAAATAAAGAGAATTACTTAAAATTGAAAAGTTTTAAAAAGGAAACAAAGCATATATATATATATATATATATATATATATATATATATATATATATATATATATATACATACATGGGGCGGAGGATTGTAGGGTAGGTAAGAGAACGGGAAAAAATGAGAATTAAGTCCTGTCATATAAAAAGTTCTAGCAAAGCAGTCAAAACAATGCAGAAAATCTGCAGAATGAGAAAGAATATTTGCTATATATCTGATGAAGGACACAGAATAAATTCCAAACTCTGTATAGCAAAAGCCAAATTATGCCATTA
Source organism: Petromus typicus (assembly GCA_004026965.1). NCBI lineage: Eukaryota > Metazoa > Chordata > Mammalia > Rodentia > Petromuridae > Petromus > Petromus typicus. Next base: position 37,153 of record PVIR01007466.1, on the reverse strand, counting down.
AAAATTGCAGATAGGCCTAAACAGACATTCCTCAATAGAAGACATACAAATGACCAACAAGTATATAAAGGCTATCAGAGAAAGGTGTAGCAAAACCACAATGAGATTTCACTTCACTCAAGTAATAAAACTATTATAAAAAGGAATAAAGAAAACAAGTGCTTGGAAAGATGCGGAGAAAAATGAACGTTTGCACATTGTTGATCGGAATATAAATTACTACATTCAGTATGTAAAAAGCTTGAAGCTTCTTCACATATTAAAAATAGAACTATCATATGACCATGCTATCTTACTCCGGGGTATATATCCAAAGGAAAAGAGGTCAATATGTCAAAGAGACTTCTGTACACCCGGATGATGTATAGCCCTATTCATAATGGCCAAGAAATAAGGACAACTTAAGTGTCTTTCCTTCGATCAATGCATAAAGAAAATGTGGTCACAATGAAATACAGCATTCAGTCATGAAAAGACGGACTCTCAGAATTTGTAACAATATGAGTGGAATTTGAGAGAACTTTTACATGAAGAAAGCTAGACAGAAAAAGACAAATGCATTGTGGGCTCATACGTACAAGGGCGAGCCAACAGTTTATTTAAACAAAGGAAATTCAGAGTAGATTGGTGGTCACTAAAGGCTGGGGAAAGAAGAGCTGGGGGTGGGGGGGAGACCAGGAAAGGTTGATCGATGCATATTAAGTTACAGTTACACAGGAGTACAATGTTCTGGCGTACACTTCAAAGTGGATGACTATAGACTACAACTTATTCTCTATTTCAGAAAGTTAGAAGAAAACATTCTGAAACTATTCTCTCTAGAGAAATTATGAATTTTGGAGGTGATAGATATTGGTCATGATATGAGCATTCCACAATGTTAACATATGCAAAATATTAAACAGGAGCCCATTATCATTTAGAATTTTTCTTTTTATGTATCAGCTAAAAAAAAAATAAGTAGTGGAGGAAGAAATTCTGAGAAAAGCATTATGTAATTTCTCTAAAGTAAAAACAGCATTGTAGCATGGTCAATTTTTGAAATTCTTCCCCTTTCTGTTACATTTCATTGGAACATGCATAAATTTTACATCCTTTGTTACTCCACCATTTTCAGATTTCTTGTTTCTCTTGAATCCATATAGGGTAAGGATAGAAGTTATTCATTGTAATAATACATTTTGAATTATGAATGAGGATTTAATGCTGAATAGGCCTTTCCAAATAAAAAGGAGATTAATAAAACTTTCCTCATCGCAGAGGAAATGTATAATGAAATGTGATTATTATTTATAATAGTCACTACTGCTATTCACAGGACACTGTAACAAACTCCTTATAACAATCCATTAGGTATAGGCATTTAAAACTCCATTTATTTATGAAGAAAATCTTGCTGAAAGATATTAAGTATTTCACGGGTAACACAGATTGGCAAAGCCTAGTGATTTTTTAACCCAATCTATTGCCTTCTTTCTGGAAATACACTAACAACCAATTTCTCAGCTTTCCTTTCATGCTGAATGTGGCCTTGTTATTAATTTTTAGCCAATGTGCTCTCTGAAGAGCAAGGCTTCACTTGTAGGTTTGATTCATAATATCTCCTAGGGGCCAGGAATTTAGCCCAATGGTTCCGGCACCTTCCTTGCAAGGACAAGGGTCTGGGTTAAATTCCCGGTAACCGGGGCCGGGGATATAGCTCAGTGGTTCCGGCACCTGTCTTGCAAGCGCAAGGGCCCGGGTTTGATCCCCAGTAACCACATACCTACACTGGGCGTGGAGACTCACGCCCAGCAGCAACCAGTACCACACACCACAGTGCCAGGCATGGTGGCTCACGCCTGTAATCCCAGCACTTGGGAGGCAGAGTCAGGAGGATTGCTGTGATGTGAGTTGGAGGCTGAGCTCAGGGCCAGCCTGAACCACAAAGCGAGACCCTGTCTCAAAAAGCCTTAAAAAAAAAAAAAAAATCCCTGGTAACCACATACAATGCTGGGCATGGAGACTGATACCCAACAGCAATCAAAACCACATACCCCAGTGCCAGGCATGGTGGCTCATGCCTGTAATCCCAGAACTCGGGAGGCAGAAGCAGGAGGATTACTGTGAGTTCAAGGCTGAACTCAGGGCCAGCCTGAACTACAAAAAGCAAAACCCTGTCTCAAAAAAACAAAACAAACAAATAAAAAACCTCATACAGCTCTGATGTTTCTTTCTTCTTTTACCATGAAGTATGAAATCTTTGTTATAGTTTTGATTTGAAATGCCCCCGACCTACATGTTAAAAGCTTGTTCTGTAGAGTAGCACTTGGGAAATTCTTGCACCTTGGGCCTACTGCAAGATACTTAGATCATTAGGGGGTGTTGCTCTTGAAGGGAACCGGGACAGCCTTGGTCCCTGCTTCACTTCTTTTTGTTTCCAAGCTAAGAACTGAGCTTTCTGTGCCACATGCTTCCACCATGTAGGACCTCTACAAGCTTAAAGCAGTTGGAGGCTGAAACCTCCAAAACTGTAGTTGTATTAAACATTTTCAATAAATAGGATACAACATCATCATCTACCTTTATTCTGAATCTTAAAAAAGTAAAATCTTTTACATACAGAATGTGCATGGTGTATGGGAAAAAAAACAAAATGGCCATGTTCTACACTTGTTGAGTGATGAGTACAGTAAGGAGACTCCTCACAAATAACAGTCAAGTTAAACCAAGCAAGCAGATATTCAGAGTAAGAGAAAGACAGAAGCATCGCCTTCACAAGAAGCCCCAGAGAGAATGAGGAAGATTCTGACTGTCTCCCATCCTTGTGACTGCAATGATGCTTTAAAAGCCAAGTACAATAACAAGGATGTGGTTCTTCCCCAAGAACTCATGCACTGGAAGCATTATTTTCAGTGTGATGGTGCTGAGTCTTATATTTGATATTTGATATTTGATATCAAATTAAATATCAAAGGATATTTGATCAGTGCACTTGGTAGTCAGCTCTTAGGTCCTCTCAGGAAGGCAACGGTGGTATTCTGGAGTGAGTTCTAGGGCCAGCAATTTGTTTTAACAACCTGAACCTGTTTCTGAGTCCTGAGTGCAGATGCCAACTCCTGTCCCCACAAGTTCTTCTCCTGATATGTCTATATGAAAAAGTTCAGAGAAGTCTCATCAGAACCAACCCCGCGTAGGTGCCGTGACCTTAACCTCCAAAACTGTGAGTTGAATAAATCTCTTTTCCTCATAAGCAGCCTGCCTCAGGTATTTCATCACAGTGATGAAAAACTTGCACCCAGGATCAAGATGATTTCACCAGGCCAAAGGGCCCTGGTCCTACAGATGCTTGATGTTCAAGCTCCAGATACGACAGGCAAAGAACATCACTTAAAGATCTTTAAGATGGCAGAGTGGTTTTCAGGTCCAACCTTAAAGCTAGTGATCAGGAGCCCAGAAATATGTGGCTGCTCAGGGTGTTGATCTAGAGTCATGCAAATGACAGTAGCAAGAAGTAAGAGAGTAGTCTGGGGCCTGTCTGGAAACCTGGACCCCATTGTAGCATTTTGCATCTGTGAGCAACTCATCCCCACCTCTGTGCCACGGTTCCCTCAAAGACACAGCCAACAGGTAGCCTGCAGGACAAATGCTCTTCACTTTATGGTTACAATAACAAAGATAAAAGAACAGCTTTGTAACTTAATATATACATTAACTATATTATATATTTTATATAGGGCCTAAGAGCTCCAGAAAATGTATTTTCACTCAGTGCAGCTAAATAAGAGTCCTACATTGGATCTCACAGTGAGTTGTGCTAAAAGCCAACTCAAATCATGCATAAAGAATCTTTGTCAAGTTACAAGTACAGTTAGAACTCACTGGCTCAGTCTCCATTTTGCTCTGAGCACTGTGGTAAGTGCGGACTTGGGGAGGTTATCTCATCAATCAGCTCCTATTGTAGAGCTGAGCAAAGTGAGACACAGAAGAAGCACAGGAAATTTCAAAAGGCAGTCTTCTGTATTGTGCAGAAGGATGTAAACTAGTGTAACCACTAAGGAACTCAATATGGGCAGTCCTCAAAAGAGTTAAAACTAGAAACTCCACTCGACACAAATTGTTAAAGACATCATGTTATAGTTGCACATCCATATTTACAGCAGCACGATTCATAATAGCTGAATTGTGGAAGCAGCCTATATGTTCACCAATGAAAATGTGGTATTTATACAGAATGGAGTACTACTGGGCCATAAAGAAGGCTAAACTTGAGTCATTTGTAGAAAAATGGATGCACCTTGAGACCATAATGTTAGATGAAATAAATCAGACATGCAAGCATGGTTCCTCTTATGTGAAAAACAAAAAAAAAATAGAGAGGAAACTAAGAGAAGTAGGAAATAGAGAGACAGATCTTTCTTAAATGGAAAGGGGATGAAAAGATGAAGGGAAGAGGGAGAAAAAATGGGGAAGGGATGAAAGGGGCATTAAGATGTGATATAGACACACACTCACTCCACAGAGAATCGACAATTATTTTCATAGAAACCAAAGGGCAAGAACGTCTGCAGGAGCCAGGAGGCCACAGGAAGAAGGGCCTTCCAAAGGTCAAGCAGAAGGTTACTTCAAGCTGCTTAAATCCTCGAGCTTTTCTCAAAGTAGAAAGCAGAAAAGGCTTTGTATTTGATGCTCCAATTCTTAGGCAGGCAGAAAAAAAACCTCCCAGCGGTCCTCTTTGCTCAAGGTGACCTGACATGGCACAGCCTGTGCTGCTGCAGGCAGCTGCCTTTACCCTGGCATGAGCTTTTCCCAATGCCACATAGCTGTGCTCTAAGGTCTCTCAAGCAGCAACCTCAAGAATGCTCAACGAAGCTTCCACCTATTGTGTCAGGTATTTCAGTGTGGCAAGGAATAGGCATCATCGGCAGGCATGAGATTGTTCCTTTAATTTATACAAGGGAAACAAATGACAGGCTCACCAGGATCACCATCTGGCTTTGACACAGAAATGGAGACTCAAGGGACTGAGAGAAATATACTTGTATTCTCACTCTGATTTTTTAGGGTAGAAATATTAAATACATAAATAAATTTGTATGAATGTATTAGTGCCTGGGCTAGCATCAGAACTTGTTTTAGAATATGAGGCTCTCCAACACATTATCTGAAATTTAGAATATTTAGGGCTTTGGGGAGCTGTCCCCAAATTCTCTGAAACCAACTATAAAATTATGTTCTTATTTGTATGTTTTAAGAGAAAAATTACAAATTTTCTCGTGTTTGTGTATGTGTGTGTGTGTGTGTGTGTGTGTGTGTGTGTGTGTGTGTGTGTGTTACTGCGAACTGAACCCAGCTAATGCTGAGCCTTTTTATTTTGAGACAGTACCACAAGTTTCCCAGGCCAATTTCAGCTTTCACTTCTCCTGCTCAGACTCCCACATAACTAACTGAAAATCTAGGCAGGCTCTGCCACTACTAGATTGCTCAAATTTTAGACTTTCTGTCATGAAAATGTCTAGAAAAACTAGTCTCAAGATGTCTCACAGAATACCGAATGTGGCTTTCTGGTCCAGCCCAGCGATTCCAAAACAGGTGAGTTTGCAATTGCCTCACATCCAGTTCAGATTGACTTATGAGTAAAAGGAAACATAATATTTAAAAAATCCAAGTAGATCTTGCATCAGATACAGATAGAGACTAGCTTTTATACAATACCACCAAGGACAGTTATGAATTTTTATTTCTCTTTTTCCATATCTTGAGTAAATTTTTTCAAGTTCTGGAAAGGCATGGCTACACAGTGACAGGAAATCCATTCTAATTCCAACCTTGCAACACACTGGCTAAGCAAATCCGGTGGGAACTGCATCTCCTACCCAGTAACCTCAATAACTGACTTGATTGGACCAACGTGTCTTATACTCCCTATCTTTCCCCTAATCACTAATTTTGAAGGTCACAAATTGGGGATGCTACTGTCATCCAGAGGTTACTTGGGCAACTCAACATTCCATAATACACAGATGAATCATGTGCAGCAAAGAATTATGCAGATTCAAATTCAAGAACATCAAGTGTGGGGAAATCAAAGATAGACACTATAATGGAAGACTGGTCATTTCTGGAACTGTGCTTTTGCCTGGAACAGTATCTGAACATTAGTGTACAGAAAAATCAAAATGTTGTGGCCAGAGGAAGGAATAATTTATTGCAGCAAGCAAAGTCAAAAGATATTTTGATTAAAATATCTTACCCAGATAGGATGTACTTAATAGTTTCTGTCACTGAAGGCTCATGATGAGCCCGGTTTTGCAGTAAATGCATTTTAGACTAATTTAGTCATCACAAATCAAGCTGATATTAATATGCCTAACTACAGAGAAAGTGTTACTATTGGGCCAGGGATTTAGCTCAGTGGTTCCATGCCTTTCTTGCAAGCACAAGGACCCGGGTTCGATCCCCTGGTAACCACACACAATACTGGGCGTGGAGACTCACGCCCAGCAGCAACCAGTGCCACATACCACAGTGTCAGGATGTGGTGGCTCATGCCTGTAATCCCAGCACTCAAGAGTCAGAGGCAGGAGGATTGCTGTGATGCGAGTTTGAGGCTAAGCTCAGGGCCAGCCTGAACTACAAAGCGAGACCCTGTCTCAAAAAAAAAAAAAAAAAAAGTGCTACTACTATACTCATTTTATAGATTAAGCATTTAGGGAGCTTAGGTACAAGGCAGATAATTGAATCAAACTTATTTCTAACTGCACACCCTGAGTTACCTCTGCATTTTGTGTATTCTAAGATTCAATTTAAAGGAGAATTTCTTTTTTCTTTTCTTTTCTTTTTTTGGCACTAGGAATTGAACTCAGGGCCTCACACTTGCCAGGCCAGCACTGAGCTGCTGATACATCCCCAGCCCTTGGAAGGAGAACTTTTTAAATTAAAAGTTTTAATGACTTTTACAAATCAAAAAGAAATAAAAGAATTCTGCCAAGTGATGACTCAGACTTGTGTCAACTGCAATGGGCAGGAATCTGCCTTACAATCACAATGCCTGTGCTACACACATTTGTTTGACACATGCACCGGTTGGTATTTATATATGTTAGGTCACCAAATAATCCCTTTTTCATTTTACTTGCTTGAATTGCATTGATTTAAAGAAAGTATTAGTCTTTTAGATTTCTTCCTCTGTTTTATGAATAGAGGTCATGTTGCAGACTGCTTGCCACGGGGTAGTTGTGATTTATTCCTCTGAGAGCTCATTTTCTATGAGTAGATAAAACTGTTAGTAAAAACTTCTGAAAAATAATAGCCTTGGGTTCATGTGAATGTGTACTATGTGCATGTTTCAGGGGTTGGGCAGAAGGAATTAATGGACTCATTATCAAATCTTAAAGACTGATTTTATTTGTTTTTACTATTGTAATTTATTTTTGAGTAGTATGAGATTTTACACATTATTGTGAAAATTTCTAAAAGACCTCAAATAAGACATGAAAATCAACCCCATCTACCAATTATTCCAACTTCAAAATTTTTCAATATTTTTTGTTTTTATATTTCATCAAATTCTTTGAATTTTTTTCCTAGAATACTGTATAGAAAATGTCTTACATGCTATCATTTAACTCCAAGACATTTTCATATATATTTGTAATTGTATTTTCTTACTTAAGCACAATTATATTATTACAGAAAACAAAGTCAACACCAATTATTTCATGTGGACTACCAAATCTAGATTCAAATTTCTCTGTCTAGTAGTTTTTTATTACTTTTTGTTTAAATCAATATTTAAGTGTATTTAAGTATTTAAATCAGTATTTAAGTTCAAATCAGTATTTAATCATACCACTAATGGTATGATTTCTGACTCCATGGCCTGAGTTATTTCTACATTTTGTTAACTCTCTTAGAACAATTTCCCTTTCCACTACCATTTTTCTGTGATTTGAATTGATTCACAATTTCAGATAATCTCTATATATTCTGCATTTGCCAGATTCTCTCTTCAGGTTATAACTAAACTTATTTAATATGGCTATGATTTCTGTAAACTAGAATGTATCAGCTGTTATCAAGTGCAGGAATAACTTGAATTTTTAAGAATCCTGTGTGGTGTGACATTCCTTCTATCGCACTGTATTAGGAGATGTAGGTCTCACTATTTGTTACACTAAGATCGACCAGTAAATATAGGGAACGGTATCCTGACTGTTCCTTTATAAAATACTGCACGACTCATTCATTTAATCACCCATTAACTGAAGACCTTTTACCTACACAGCTATTTTATTTTGGCTTGCGAAATAGCGATTTTTTCCAAACTGTGTCAGCACTTTTGCATTTACCACCTCTAATTTTTTCTTATTTAACAGTTTTTTTTTTAATTGCTCTTATGTCAAGGTTATAAGACCAGAAGAAAAATGCTTATTTAATTTCTTTAAGTGACTGATGTTCTAAATACTGGCTGGCATCCTATTAGTCTTCTGTGGTTTTCATATTTTAGTTTTGAGGGAAGGAGTATAACCTTTTACAGATTTGTGGTTTTCTCACTTATTTAATGCCCACTAATGAAATGCAAGTGTTACTCCCTTTTTTTGTAACTAGTGTTGAAAATTTTAGATATGCATAATTATTCAGAGGTTAATAAATAATAAATCATGTATTAATTTACAAACTTCAGAGCAGATATATTTTGCTTAAAAGTTCACATCCTGATTCATTCAAAACCAAATTATTTAGAAACAAATTTCAGTTACATATTTTCTGTAATATTCATAATTTATGAATTAAAACTTCATTAAAATGTTAACATCACATTAACACAAATGAACTATGCGTTCTCAAAATCATTAAATAGTAAGTCAATATTCACATATCCTCAATTCTCTTACAAATGTATAAATGTGTGTTTATGATATTGTTTGAATTAGGATCTAAGTAGGGACAACATAGTTTATTTGATACATATGTATCTTAATTATCTCTTAATAAGGGTTCTTCCATCATGTTTATTTTTGATATTAATATATAATTTCTGATACATAATACAAATGTATTGTAGACATCAAGAGTTGATATAGTTCTTTTTATATATGTACATGTAAAATAAAGAGCTGGACATATAGAAAGAACACTTGATTGAATTATAATTTACACATTAAAATTAATATATATCATTATAATTCAGATATTTACATCACAAATTTTTTGATGTTCCTTTGTAATCTATCACTCCATTTCTCTCTGCAAACAGCCATCTTTGTGTCACTTCAAATGTTTCCCTTTTATACAATTTTATGTAAATGAAATTTAAAATGTACATAAATTAATCTAGCTTTTTAATTTCTGCATATGGATTTTCATATTTTTATGTCGTGTGCATCTGTAATTCATTCCTTATTGATTGATGTAATTCTTTTGCAATGATATATTGTAATTCATCTATTTCTATAATTATGGAATTTTAGGGTTTTGTTCAATAAAGAGCTACTACAAACAAAAATTTATAGATATTTAGTATACATTTCACCTCTTTTGCATAACACTTCTCAAAGTTTTATTTTGTTTTGTTTTTAATGAATTTAATAAAATTCAAATAATTTTAAATTTTAATAAATTCCAGTACCTCCTCTAGCCTCCACCACCACGTGCAAAAACTTTGTGTCCATTTTTTCATTCTATTTTCACTTTTCTTTTCATCCCTTCTTTCCTTTTCCCTCCCTTTGTTCCCCTTCCTATTTGAACACCTACTTTCCCTTTCCCAACTTCCATTAAACATTTCTGTCCTTAATTCCAGTTTCAGATTATCACACCATAGAAGCAATTCAAATATATGTGTCTGATTTATTTCACTGAAGAGTATCGTCTCAAGAACGCCATTTAATTATAAATGTCTGAAGCTCACCTTTCTCTATGGCATAAGCACATACAGATGGATAGTTATAGATAGTAGATAGATAGATTGATAGATAGACAGATAGACAGAGGTTGGGCAGGACTTTTAGGATGTGTTCTGGAATAGTTCTTTTTCCAGATGTGACAACATACTACAATGAAGTTACTATAAACTATCCGAATTTTTTCTAACTGAATTACTATTAGCATTTACTCATAGACCAAGACAATGCTATGCTCAGTCCTGAAGGTCATGATGAGTCATCTGTTTTGTATTCATTTTCAGGATTGGGAAAATGAAGCCTGTAGATGCTACAGGATACTCCATAGAAATGTTTGCATGTCAACAGCCCAAAGAATTCTGTAGAGTTTACCAAATGATTACTACTGGTTATACTAAAGTATCTGAATGTGAATACTTGTCTTTTAATTTTTTAATTTATATTTAAAATCACTGCAATCAGTATTGGCTAAAAATAATGATGTGCAAATTGTTCTGGCACTCTTGCCTCCTATCAAATGACTATATACTCTTCAAAAGCAATGATTTATACCCAGGAGTTCCTCGCATGCCATCTGTTGTTGCAAGGAAATAGCAACGAGTTCACAGAGTTATCTGTAAGACTCTGCTAAATATTTACAACACAGTCACAAGGGAAGCAGGGGGCAAAAGGCATCAGATCCAGCAGTGACAACAAGAAGAAGCAAGGTTCAAACAGGCAGTTCATTTCTGCTGCCATTCAGGGTCAATGGGCATAGATCACCTTCACTTTTCCAAGGTACCGTATTTTGGTGGAAACTTTCTTTTTCTTTCCTTTTCAAATTATTTTTTCTGTCTTCCCTCATTCCCTCCACTCCTGGCTCTTCCTTCTTTCCTTTCTTCTACTTCTTTTCATTTTTTCATTCTTTCTGGTTTCCAAAAATTGTACACCCTCACATCGCTAGTTTTTTTCAAATCTCATGTATTTTTGAGCAGAGATAAATTTAGATACTAACTACTTAAAGCCTCTTACAAACTGGATGCAAACTGTGACTTATGCTTTGATAATCTCTCACACTGGCTTGGAATTCTGGAATAGAAATTAGGGACCCAAACTATTCAAAGAGGACCTAGAGACTAATGTTCCAGGGGTGTTAATGGCAAGATTACTGTGATCTCTGTTCTGTGTCCCTAGTGAATGCAGATGACATGGCACATTCAATGCACTCAGAACCAGTGGGTTTTGAAGTGAGATTTTTGCCAATGATTCCGCTTATTCTACTTGGGTTTTTTTTTTTTCTTTCAGAATTTGATTTTTCCAATCTTTCATTTTATGATTACTGGAATTACCAATACTGTTGTCTTAAATTTCTTTCCGTTTAGATTAGCCTAATGTGCTTCCTACTTTTTATAATTACGGCCCGTCTATAATGTAATCATTGCTAAAATTTACACAGACCTCAGTAGCTAAAATCTGCTACACATTCAAATTGTTGCAGCCACTTTGATAAGCACCTCACAGACATTATCTTAAAATACATTTTGTAGCAAAACTAGGCATACGACAATTAATTCTAAGGTGGAGGTATAATAATGGTCCTCAGTTTACTTTTGACACAGCCAAGTGTTGAAGAAGTTAATGAATTTGGCTAAAGTTAATATCATCATAAACTAAGATCTGAACTCAGGCAACTTTGACCTCCACTTTGTACTGGTTCCATGATTAGTGAAATTATCAAAGTTATTACTATACTCTCTCATTTTTAAACAAACCATTTACTTTCTAATAATCTTAATTTATGTTATCCTAGTACTGTAAGGTTTCTGCTCTTTGTAAGATAAAATCACAGGAAATATCATTTGTTCATTTTAGCGAAGTAATATAATAACTGAATTATTCCAGGTTGTAGTTAGTAGACACTAAAGAGTAGAATTAAACCCCAATATTTTACGTGTAATTAAAGTCTTACACCAGTCAAACCCTAAAATAATTTTGTTCTCATTTCAAGTGCAAAGAGCATTTTCATAAAGGTATTCAGTGTAAAGCACTGAAAAATCAAACTATCTACATTTCAGTTTGCATTCCCAAATGATCTGTGATCCTAAAAGGCTTTCTTCACTGAAAAGAATTAGGATGATAAAGTGAATTAAGAGTCATCAAATTTCTTAACCTTAATTTAAGATATTGTTAAGAATACGAGTGATTTTCTTTTTTTTTTTAGTTCAAACTGTCCCTGAGCTCAGCCTTGAACTCATAGCAATCCTCCTGCCTCTGCCTTCCGAGTGCTAGAATGAGCCACCATGCCCGGCACTGTGGTATGTGCTGCTGATTGCTGCTGGGCATGAGTCTCCACGCCCAGAACTGTATGATCAATCCTGGGCCCTTGTGCTTGCAAGGCAGGCGCCGGAACCACTGGGCTAAATTTCTGGCCCTTCTTTTTCTTTTTATTCATTCTATTCACAGTATCTTATGCTCCATTGCTTATTAAAGGCATAATCCCATTTAAATGGCACTTAGCGAGCCTTCTTAGTGTTCGCTGATTGTACCTTGAGGCTGTTACACTGCCTTTTTCCTCAGCACAGTATTACCGGTAATATCCAAATGCCTGGTTCACTGAGCTCGCTCACTCTTCCCTTCCAATGTGAGAGCTCTATCTGTGTGTACCGCTGAACCTATATGAACTGACTCTGTTCTATGTTCCCCTCCCACCATCACCGCTCAGTTTTATTCTCTTCATTCTTATTCATTCATTCATTCCCATTTCTTTTTACTTATACTTAACTTTCTGTGTGACTCATGTTTACAGATACATGAATTGTTTTCTAAGAGGCTAAGTAATTTCCCACAGCACCATAGTTATGGTTGGGCACAGGACAAGTGCAAAGGCTGAGAGAAGTGAAGGGAAGGGCGGGTCATCCCAAACCAGTAACGGGATCTACACTGTCTCAGGTTCATGCATTCATGACATTACTAAAAATTAGTTAAGTCCTTATCATAGACCTAACAAAGATTTATTTGCTCATGTTGTGAAATTCCCTGCACTTTAATTTCTGTTTATCCGAGAACTGACTTTCCTTGGCATTGTTGTAGCTTTTTTATCCTAGAGACTGGAAAAATACTATAGGCCTCACAAAAACATTAAATGATATTATTTATTGGAGGAGGTGATAATATCTCTTTAAAAATACGTGCTCAGACAGGACCTCTGTTAGTCTGAAAAAGATATATAAATGGACACAGAAATAGCTACTGTTATTCTATAACACACTTGTCTCCCAAGCTAGAAATTCCTGAACAGTCCCCCTCTAGTATGTTGGTCATTTCTTTATAGGGACTTTATCTCACTTATTCATTGCTAAATCCTCTGTACATAGCACACCATAAGTTGTGTAAATATTTGCTAATGAAGTAATGAATACATAATATGGAAATTACACTTAAAAAAATTACACCGTTTAAATTGTATAAAAGTACTTTAAATTCAACACATAAAACCTTGAAATATAAAATGGGCAGTTCCAAAATAGACTGTTACTTGGCTTTCGAATATATTTTAAATCCCTGTTTCAAAGTCTCTATGAATTAGCCAGTGTTGTAAAAAGAGCCAGGCAGTCACACTTTAAAATAAAATTCCCAACTCAGAACTTATTTGAGTAATTTTCTCTGTAACATACAATCCACAGAGTACTAAAGTTATCCAGATATTATGAACATTAGTCTCCAGAGAAAATCATACTATTAACCTTCTATTATTAATAGAACTCTAAGGAATTGCAGAGAGTTTCTTGTTGAAAAAGTGTATAAGACAAGATAATAAAAAGTTAGGGTTGTGCAATAAATCATTTTGACCAGGTATGGAAATAATATACATAGATCAACTATGGCTCGAACATTGACTAATGACACTATTATGGTTGTTTCTATGAGGAAGGACCAGTTCATCTTTTTGCTGAACACGTGCCACCACAAAAAGGAGAACCATACCAATGTACTTTTACTGTTGTTGCTTTTTTTCTATCACAACTGAACTTTGGCTTAGTAATATGAAAATCCTAACCGTATGTACAAGTTTTGGGATGGTGAAATAATTTTTACATTTACTTCATCTTATATGTAATGTTCCAAATATTACAAGTAATAGTACACTACAAATAATAGTACATGAGAATATAATTGGTAGTGTTCAAAATTTGATTAATAAAAGGTTTTGATTTGAATTTAAATTGGGTGAAAACTGCATATATGCATGAAGACTGATGTGGCTTGTATAAAGATGTCTCTCAAAGCTTCATGCGGTCATAGGTGGAGCTTTTTGGAGTTTGCAGGTTCTAGAGTGTGTGACTCTGGGATTAGGGAGGTGATGCTGGGATTGATTCATGATGTGAAACTAAAATCAAAAGTGCAGCAGCCTGGGTGTGAGTGCCACTCGCACTAAGGGCAAATAGCCTGGACAGAATGAAAGGGACAGAAAGAGGACTGCTACCATCACTGGATGCCACTTCCTGCTTCACTGCTACTTCCCTGCTTTGCTGTCTTTTGCCACCATGAACAATTTCACCTCTGTGACATCCCTCTGCCATGCCAGCCTGCTTTGGAGCCAGCCAACTATAAACTGAAACTTCTACACACTGTGAGCAAGTCAACCTTTCCCTCTCTAACTTTTGGTGAAGGCATTTTGTCTCTGCAAGGAGAAAAGTAACTAATACAAAGTCTGAAAGTGGACTTGAGATAAATTGAACAATGTTTCAAATCCCTAGAAGTTTCCACTGGGTGAGAAAACAAAAGACATTTAACTGAATAAAAAATCTTCCATGAGGAACTAACTGGACTTGTTGGGAAGCTACCTTTCTGAATTCTGTAGGTAACAGATAAGATATCATGAACATTTTAAATTGCTCTGTTCTTAAGTGTGTCAATTCTAACGCCGATTTTAAACTTTTTTTCCCGAGTCATGGCAGAGTTAAAATCATTTAAAATTAAGGGTCCCTGGAAGGATGAAACCGATCGTTTAACAAAAATGCTTTCTCAAAGCTATAACTGTCATATGGTACCCTGCACAAATTTAAAGTGCATACAGTCATAAGTTTTGAAAAAACCATCGCCATACTGAAGATAATGAACATGGCATCACCTACAAAATTTTCTCATGCCCCCTGCAGTATTTTATTCTCCTCTTCCCTCAACCTTATCCCAAGGCAATAATTCATGTTTTCTGTCCGTATATACTGTATAAGTTGGTATTTCTAAAGTTTCTATACAATGCTATACATATAAACCTCTATAAAATATCATACACACATACATATATATATATTTTTTTCTCCTCAATTTTTAGATGATTTTGGGCAGAACAGTTATTACTACTTAAATATTTGGAAAACCACAACAATGTAACCACATTAGCTTGGTGTTTCCTTCATGGGACAATTTTTAACTACAAATTTAATTTATGAAATGTTTCTCTGTGCATGATTCTTGGTAGTATGCATTTTGGGAAGTTTATTTAAAAAGTGTGTTTTAATATTTTCTTATTTTACTATTAATATCTGTATTGATAAGACCTTGGGTCACTAATGTTGGTGACATATATTCCTCTTATTTTTTTATTATTATGGTAAAAATGTATTTAAGATTTGACTGATTTTTTAAAAATATTTTATTTTGGGGGGCCAGGGATTTAGCTCAGTGGTTCCGGCGCTTGTCTTGCAAGCACAAGGACCCAAGTTTGATCCCCAGTAACCACATACCATACTGGGCGTGCAGACTCATCCCAGCAGCAACCATACCACATACCACAGTGCCAGGCATGATGGCTCACGCGTGTAATCCCAGCACTAGGGAGGCAGAGGCACGAGGATTGCTGTGATGTGAGTTGCAGGCTGAGCTCAGGGCCAGCCTGAACCACAAAAGCGAGACCCTGTCTCAAAAAAAAAAATTTTTATTTTTTCCCATTAATTCTCTGCCTTCTAGTTCCTGTATTTCAACCTTAGTCCTAATCCTTTCTTTTATTTATGGAGAATAAACATAAAAATATAGCCAAGCACAAAAATTTCTTCAGCACCACTCTCTCATCTTATTTGTAAGAATAAGTCGAATTAAGAGACATGTATAAATAAAACTGTGAAGAAAAGATTCAAAGTTAGACTATACTTTGATGCCAGAGTTCACAAAAAAAATGGACAGGTGCAGCTGTTCAGTGTCAGGATTCTAGCAAGAGAGACACCAAGGAGCATGAAGCATGCTACAATCTTTTCCTAGATTCCCAGAGTGCAAATCCTAGCCATATACAAAGACACTGTGAAAGAAGATCATCCAGAGCACTTTTAGCATAAGACTTTAGTAAGTGCTGAGTATGGAAAAAGGCCAACTTGCACTATTTAAATAGATGAAATTATTATGTCATTTACTTCAATAAAGGTTTTAAAATGTGCATTCTATAAAAATTCAATATAAACACAACATTTATATTGCCAACAAGAAAGTTTCAGATCCAGTAACTAGCTATGGATTAAGGATGTAAGGAACAGAACTGAGTTGTAAGTCTTATGATGGTATACCAGTCTGTGGTGCAACACTACGTCTTTGTTCTTCAGTTTCAGTATCTGCAAAATGAGGATGGCTTATATGTTAAAAACAAACCAATATTTTGCCATAGAAAGATGTGTCTTGAAAAATAATGCTGAAGAGGAGAAAGCAGCCCTTTCACAGAAGAAAATAAATAATAAGGTATTACCATAGAGAGGACAGAACAATACAAAAATAGAGATTCCTAAACATAAGAAACATCAGTGAAACAGAAGACTCCAGAAATCTACCTATACAGCCAAGCAAACATTACATTTCTTACAGGAAGCACCTCAAATCAGAGAAAATTGTAGTTATTCTATTCAAGAGACAAATGGACAGCTCAGATGCAATGGATGCTCAGAATAATCAGACATGGACAAATGAGATGCCACTTGGGTATTCAGCACTATCTTCTCCAGATGTGTGGACTGCAGACACGGTGGACAGGATAGTTCATACATAGACATGGTCTGTGGAATGATCACAAGTCAGGTTTCCCATTCTAAATGACCTTACTTTTGTGAGAAATGAATCATTCAGAACTGCTGGTTAGCATTCAAGATTCTCAACACCAAGGAAATCACTTATGAAGACTTTTTTCTTAATAATGCCAGGGTAGGATAGCTTCCTAAGCAGAGCTAAAAATAAATAAATAAATAAATAAATAAATAAATAAGATAAAATGATTGGAAAATTCAAACATCATTTTTCCACACACAGAGAGAGAGAGAGAGAGAGAGAGAGAGAGAAGGAGAGTAAGTAAACAAAATCAATGTGCACTGGAAAAACTGAAGAAATGTTTTCCTCAAGTGTTTTTTCTCAAATGTTTTTCTTAAGTTTCTTTATAGAAACTACTCAACATACAAAACATCTTGATCAACAAAAAATATATCATCAATGAGCAAGTGACATGCATGCAGAAATGTATATTTTCTTTTACTATTTGAAAATATTTTCAAACTTAATCAGTACAAATTATAACTAGAAGCTGTTATCTTCATAGGGACTTAACAAAAATTACAATTTTTAAAAATCTGCTAATAAGGGATATAGTTGACAGACACAGAATTCTTGTGACACAGGTGTTAAAAGGAGGCTGGAAAAATTAATATGCTTTGATAGAGATATCAGGAAGAAGATGCAAAAAAGCATTTGCTGAAATTCTGTGTATTTTATTTCAAATTAGTTGCATACTGAAGAAAATAAGAGGTTAGACAAAATGACCTAACACACAGAAAAAAATTGCTTGTCAGAGACTTTTTATGCATCAAGATTCTAAATGTGAAAGTATATTTAAGAACAAAGATGTTGTTTAAATCTCTCTGAATAGCTCAGCATCACTCTACTTCTCATCTTGCAAATTGTTACCAATGCGCCACTACCAGCACCCTCCTTGGGATTTTATTAGAAATGCAAATGGGAGTCTACATCCATAACCTTTTGAAGCAGAATCTGACCTAACGCAATCCCCAGATAAACCCATTCTAGAGTTAGAAACACTGCAAGGATTCTGGTAGGCTGGAGAAACTGTAAATCATGCTTTGCTCTCCCAACTTTTAAAGTATAACATTACGGAGCAAAGAGGAAATATCTGTCTACAGAAATGTTTCAATGTGCATTCCACATTCTCAGAGCATCACAGAAAAGCTTCACACCCTTCTTCACACTTATTACCTCCAAGACTATATCAGCCTCTTCCAGCTCAATGGAGCAGGTGGGACTCCTGACATCTTATCACCACTTGTAATTTTCAAACCCTACAACAGCCATGGCTGTCAGAGGGATTTTCCAAAGTATTTGGCAGAAAGAACACTTAGCACAACTCCTGCAATGCTAATAATAAAACTCCTCCCTTTGGGACAGCTCAGAAGCAGATGTAAAACATTACCTAGTTAAAATGAGACTAAAGAAGTTTCTTCTGGTGAAGAATTTTTTCTGCTTTCATAATTTTTTCCTACTAATAATGAGCAGAGAATAGATGATGCTATTTATATCTCTGTATGCTCTGAATGCAACCAAGAGTAAGCACTGGTCTGGAGAGGGAAGCATCATATCCAGCCCGGGACCCTTACTGACAGAGAGTGATAACTCATTGTAGCAGCATTTAGCTAATGTGAAGGAGCAGTTAACAAGGTAGCTGCTCACTAATTAGTAAGTGATAGCTGAATGAATAAGAAGGTGGAGTATGCATGTTTAATTTTTATTCTTTTCCAAGCAGGCAAATTATTTGCAACGTCCTAGCTTTGCAATATCATCCACTTCTCCAAAGTCATCTCACACCTTTGTGTTCTCTTTAATTCAGCCATGAACATGACTTTCATTTCTTTTAACACACCAAAGAGATTCCTTCATTAGGTTCTTCACTCATGTATTATTTCTGCCTGCATGCTCTTTCTTCCAGATTATATCATTTCCTTTCATTAGGTCTAACTCTACCCCAAAGCTTTTCAAGGCTGCTTTATCTTTGTTGTCCATTTATTTACATCTTTTAAGATATTTCTTCCTTCCTAGTAATTATCAGATTTTTAATTAAATACCTTTTTAACTTTTTAGCCTACTTTGCCATATAATGACACCAATTTTATGCTACCCTTCCATGAACCATAATACAGTCTTGCTTATAGGCAAATATTAGCTACACAAGCACGTAGATGCAACCTTCTTCCCAGCCCCATCTGAATGCTATGTATTTGTTATGCATTTAACCCTCTAGTGTTTGTAACTCTGCTTGAAGCTCAGTTAGGATACATGTTGAAGTTTTTAGCAACTGGCATAAAATACATCTTGTGTGTTTGTTTTGTTTTCTATTGTGAAAAGATACCTATATATGATAACTCTGAAAATTACACTTAGCTTAGATTGTTATTAAACTATTCTTCTGGATTATAGTTAATTCTTCTCATAGAGTACTATTCAATCAGTGTTAATTTCAAAGATACCTAGAAGAAGAATCCAAGCCTTTCTAAAATTCTGAATGAGGTAAAGGATTTATTTTCTCTTCTAAGCACTACTCATTGCCCAGTATTGGAGATTAAGCTATGCTTCCTCCTAACCAGGATCTAGGAAGAAAAGTGAAAGAGATGCTTGCAATCAATCAATAGAAATGGTTAAATATTCTAAATATTTCTAGATTCCAGGATTGTTTTTTCACTGAGACAGGGAATAAAAATGGGGGATGTAATTTAAGGAAAGAAAACTAGAGGAATTTGTCTTCTGATACTTTAATTGAATTATCCCTAAAACATCAGGCAGATTACACTAAATGAACAAAGATCCACAAACTTAATAAATAAATGCACTGATCCATAAACTGTGAAACTATAAGGACAAATCAAAAGTATCTTGTCTTCTTCAAAAGTGCACTGGACAACTGAATATTTCTCTGTATCAGGCACTGTTTTAGGTTCCAAAAGTACTGACCAAAATAACAAGGCCTGCCCAGTTATCATTTCAGGAAAGAGATAAGCAGTGAAATACATAAACAACAACAAAATTATCCCACATTTTCATAAATGATACAAAATAGCTAAAATGGAGATATTACATCTAGAGTGATGGAGGGGCTGTTTCTTTTAATCTGCATGCCATGTAAGGCTTTTATGAGGAGGAAGATGTTTAAGGAGCAAACTGAGTAAGAAAGCCATGATGCTTTCTGTATCTCTTCCCCCATACATTTTCTTTTCTCCTTCCTTCCTTAGTCATGATACAAGTTGACCCAGTACACTTGACTAGTGTTTGTTATCTTAATCATTATCTTCATGTCTGGATATCACTTCCAAAGATTGTGATTTAACTGGTCTGTTACATAGCCTGAGCACTAGAATTCTTTTAAAGTCTCCAAGAAAATACGTTATGAAGCTTTGCAAGAATCATAACTTTATAATGTCTTTTGGGTAGGAGATAAAGAAAAGATTCTTGTAGAAAAGTACTTGCTTCTATTTCTTCATTAGAAAATAGGATCTTTTAAACAATATTTTTTTTCAATCATCTACTAAGGAGTAGAGTTCTCTGTATAAAAGACAACAATCTCAGTGCAACTCTTACCCAGTCTATAAGCTGATAGATTGGCTGCTCTGACACTCAGGTTGAAGATAGGGTGGAGAAGAGACTGAGAGTGAAAGGAGGACTATCTTGGCCTCAAATCATTCTCCTCACCCATCTTCCCTCAGCTTGAGCCAAAGCCAATCTTAATGCAGCCATTGTGCTTCCAGGCAAACATATGAGTTGATTCTACTTGAGTGGTTCACCAAGGCAAATAGACAGGCTGCTGACAGAACAGTTGGGAAGTTAATGGCTTGGGCAGTTAGCTGCCTTTCTAAGGACCTTCCCATGCTGAGGGAGTGATGACCTGAGTACATCTGCATTCAATTTATGGCATTGCAGTGAGAAGTCGGCTTGCTTCAGATATAGGCAGAGAACTAAAGACTCCTAAGAGTACCCTGAAAACCATGAAGTGATTCCTACGTCTTATGCAGACCCTGAGAATGGGTGGCCCCACAAACAATTATGGGAGTGGAGTCATTCATTCATGTGACAAATATGCTCTGAGGATCCTTTAAAAGGTACTCATTTAGTCTCTGGAGAAGCAGAAATAAACAAAATAAATTTAGTTCATATCCTCACCAATATCAGTGTTCGAGAAGAACCACAACAACAAACAACAGACAAAGATGAGAAGACATATGATTTTGGTAAATGTTAAGGAAAACACGAACGAATAACCTCATAAAACCTACTTAAGAGCAGGCGAACAATGATAGTACACTCTGTGAAGAAAATATTTCTACCAAAGTTGAAATATTGGGGGAAGCCAGACACATCGATTCGAATGTTCAGGTATTGCTGGGAGAAAAGAAATTTTAAAAGCAATGGTGCTTGTAAAAACTCTGATACAGAAAAGTAGTTACTGGGCTTAAGAAACCAAAAGTCAGCTAGTGAGACTCATTCTTGATAAGCACACGGCTCACAGGGAGACACGCACTGTCTAAGTGCCAGATTACACCAAGCTTGCAAGGTCACAGCAAGAGTTGTGACACTGTCCTAAGGGGATAGGAAGTCAGAAAATGCAGATATCATATAATGAAATTTTAAAGATGATCACTATCTGGGTGCAACTTGGCAAATGAATTGGAGGGAAACAAGAATGAAAACAGAGTCTGTTCAGGTGAGTGTTTGGGGGTTTCAAGCTAGAACCATGGTTTAGTAGTCCACGGTTGATCCAACCTCTGGTACAAGCTTCTGACCTAGATGGAGAGAAGTGGGAAGATTTGAAATCACTTTCAACGAATCTCAAAAGACAAGATAAGGGCAGATGAATCCATTTGGCGTGTCTCTAATTTGAAGGGATTACCATCCAGTCCCATCAGAGAGCCACAAATGCCATGAGGAGAGAACTGGATAGGTACAGATTTTAATTTCCTGACCCATCTGGAAAGCATAGATACAATCTATCTTGATTACAAAGGGTTATGAAAATATAGCATTATCCCTAAGAAACTTAACAAAAATATCAAATCCAATGAAGCTACACGATGCTAGCTGTAAGATCAGTGTACTGAGAGTCACTGAGATCAATTTTAAGAAGCTGTCAAAAGTATATGGACAGATAATTTTATATTTAGTTCAATAATTAGACTATTTACTAATGATATCTTGGATGTGGCTTGGTGATTTTTGTAACTTTGTAAGCTTGAAAAAGCCAATATTAACAGGTCACATATATATACACCAGGCATTGTGTGATGTAAGCATTTTACATAAGTCACCTTATTTATTCCTCAGGTATGCAGGAATCAGGTATGTAGGATTTTTCCTGATTTAGTGGTTAAGGAAGCTATAGTTAAAAGAGACTAGGTCATCTGATCTGACAGTAGAAATTTTCTGAGAGCTAGAACTCAAGCCATCTCAATACCACTTTAAAATTTCATTTCAATTTCCACATTCTAACACAGGTATAGTCCTGCCAACTTCTCATGTTGGTTGAAAAGGTACGATTAAATAGCACAGGCAAAAATATTCATACTTAGTAGTACATGTTAGCAAATATATGATATTTAAGGCAGGTTACAGGGTCTATGTATTTTATTCTGTAAAATGGCCATGGCATGCATGCATATAAACCTGTTTCCAGTGTCCTATAGAAGCCAGGAGGGTGCTTGTTCTAATATATTTCCTTTCCTGGGTCCTGTGTATCCTGATGTGCTTGAGATTACATGTTTTTGTCTGTGTCTAAGTCTGAGATTTCACAGCCATCACTGAGGGGACAGTAGCCTTTAGAATGTTTTGAAATGATAACAATATGAAATGCAACTCTCTGCCAATAGCCAAGAACTGTGACTTTCTAGAGCCAGACTGAGTGATACACTCCTATAATCCCAGCTACCCAGGACACCGAAGCAAGAGGATCACAAGTTTGAGACAACCTTGGCAACTTAGCAAGATCCTGTCTCAAAAAAAAATTTTTTTTAATTACAGGGATGTAGCTCAGTGTTAGAATCCTTGCACGCACAAAGCCCTGGGTTCAGTTTTCTGCACTGAAAAAATACATACACAATCCTAGTAAAGGTCAGATCCAACAGAAATCTAAGCAGATATCTTTTTATCATTTTCACTGTGCTTAAAAGAGAAAACAATTTAGAGAAATAGGGGAATTATCTAAATAATCCATGACCAAAGAACTCCACATTCACATGAAAAGCATGGAAGAGATAATAGGTCAATTTAAATGAAAAAGAAAGTTGATGTCAAAACAGATAATTTTTTTCAGATTTAGCCGTGAGCATTTCAGACACAAACTCAATTTATTGGAAAGGTCCATAGGACACACAAATATTCCAATTTGCATTTAGACCAGTTAAAGATTAAAAAAAAAAAGTGGTACTTTTGTTTTCTCACCTAAACTTTTCTTACATTACCCTTATTTTAACACTTCTTGAAGGGTAAGATGATGCTGTACTTGGGAACAACCAATTTGTGGTCAGATACCACCAATAAGAAAAAGCTAGGTTAGCTATTTACTTCCATTTAAAGGAATGTTGACACATTCTAGACTTTTGTAGGGTTTGACCTGTGACTAGCTAAAAAGTCCGAATCCTCAACAGAGAAAGAAAACGGTCACTGTCAGATTTCACCAGATGAAAGTTCTGCTCCATATTTTCTCTGGTCGAAGAAGCCTAAACAGTCACTTTTGAACCACTCCAAGTAAACTTGACAACAACAGAATGACTGAAGCTGAAGACTGGAAGACACAAAGCTAGGACATCTGTAGAAAGGAGCCAGAGCAAGAGGAGGAAAAGACATTGCTCTTTTCTGATAACTAGCTGGACTTGTTTATTAATGACACCTCTGTGAAGAGAGGGAGTCTGTGGTGTGTGGGAAGTACAATAACCTTCCAAAGGCTGGAGTGCTTTCAAAACATGTAGAAGAATGAGCCAGTGCACTATGCTGGCCTTGATCCCTGC
Organism: Petromus typicus; assembly: GCA_004026965.1. NCBI lineage: Eukaryota > Metazoa > Chordata > Mammalia > Rodentia > Petromuridae > Petromus > Petromus typicus. Next base: position 13,266 of record PVIR01007466.1, on the reverse strand, counting down.
TTAATGTACCAACTCCACACAGTTAGGTAGGTAGCATAAATGGTCAGCTAGCACTATATACTGGCTCTTCTGTTTATAAATAAATATGCTGAGAAGAGATCTTCACTGGAAGAATTAGCAGGTCCTAGAGTAAAAGTTACCAAATGCTTTCATGGGGATATGGCTGAAGCAGGAATGAAAGAGAATGAAGAACACAAATGTTCGCTATGAAAATAGAAGTCAAAATCTGGCCCTGAATGAACAGTGAGTAAATAGTAAATGTTGAAAATGAGCAAGATCAATTGTGGAGAAAAAATCAATGTGGTCAAGGTATGGGAGAGCATTAAATTTAGTGGGTCTCATCTTTATGTATAAATCCTACTTCCCAAAAAGCAAAATAACAATAAAATAATATGAGCCAGACCTTTGCTATTTTTGTTACATAGCCACTGTATTTCTGGAATCAACCTAATCCCAGCCTAAGCGGAACTAGCTTCCAAATAACTGATATGACTTACTGTGCAGCAAATCAACCATTTTAAAAACTGGTGTGTTTATATTAACCCTTGACTTATTTTGATTAAATTCATCCAGTCATTCTCCAAGTACTGCTCTGGGTATTAAAAATATAAAAGTGAACAAAACAGAGTAATGATTCCCATGAAATTTACATTTTATGCTGTGAGTTGAACCATAAAGGAAGAAACAACTAATTAAGAGTATTTCATAGAGTAATAATGTTATAAATAACAAAAGAAATGCTAGACTCTAAGAGAATTATCTGCGTGGTAGGAAGGGGCTCATACATATGTACAATAAGAAACAGGGAAATCAAGAACAGCTCTCTAAAAAAGCAAGTTCTGAGTCTAAACAATGAGAAACCAGCCATGTGAAAAGTTGTGGGATGATCACTATAGCCACAGTAAGTGAAAAAGCTCTAAGTAATGAATCAACTTGGAGAGAATAAGTTCTTGAAACAGAAAGAAACCCAATGGGCTGAACTAGAATAAAAAACAGTATAATCAAGTGAGGTTAAAAAGAAGGGAAATGGCTCAGGAGATAGAGTACTTTCTAAACTTGGGAAACGAAATTATATTTTATCTTGAGCACAGTAGGAAAACATACTAAGTAGCCTGTGACATGACTGACTGAATCTTCAATAGATTATTTTGGCTTTCATGTAGAAAATTGGTTGATCGATAAATCTCTCACTTAATAACATTTTGGGGAGATAATAATTTGAAATTCAGTTGCCAAGTACAAATGCAAAAAATCGATTCATTAAACAAATAATGGTTACTTATCCCTTGCTTTGCAATGCAAATATGGTAGCAAAAATGTTACCTGTAGTCTCAAGATCTCATATTCTAGCAGGAAAAACAGAAATGAAAAATAATCCTTGGCCATTTTTCTATTTCCAAATAAACTACAGACGAAGCTCAGTTTCCATCTAAATTGAATTTTGCACAGACTAAGGGTTGACTGCTATGACTCCTCAAGGGAATGAAGCTCACTGCTGTTTCATGGTCTACTAATTGGTAACTGCCTTCAGAATCATGGACCTTCTTTAGGTGCAACAGATGAAAATCAAATCAAATTATCCTGAGATTAAAAAAAAAAAAAAAGTATATGTGAGCATCTTGCATACTCTAGGTCTGAATAAGAACAGCTGTCCTTAATTTTATGACAGTAAGGAGGCAGACAATGACATTCAGTGCAGACATCCAGGCTGGAAAATTAAGGTGACAATGAGGGAGGGTGGCAAATTGCTTAAATTTGTTGTTCATCCTTTGAACCGCTTACAAATCAGGCAGCCACCAACACTCTCAAAGTTAAAGCACCAGATGGAAAACAGAAAAATTTGCCCCGTTTAAACTGCTACCCACCATAAGGAAAACAGTTTGAATTTTGAGTCCCATCCCAAGTACTTTCAGGGTCCTCAGGGAAACATACGCCCACAATGAAAGAAATGCCATGAAAACCAAGCAAAGAAGTAGAAATGCTAAGTACCAAATAAAAATTCTTTATGACAAAGTATAATATGCATACTGGGTGGGCTGGACAGCAGATTGGCAGATGAAAGGATCGAAAGGCAAAAATTTAAATAATTCATAACCAACTGACACACCTCAAAAAAACTACTAAAGGCAGACCTATAGCCTGAATAAAACCAAGTATATATGTCATGAAAACCTGTATCTACAAAAAGAAAAAAGGAACACTGAAAATAATAAATAATAAACTATTTTTTCTTCCCTTTGTTTAATGGCTATTCAAAAAATCACAACCTATATTACGAGCCTTATGTACACCTGTATGATGTATAAATTTATACTAGCACAAAAAGGAGGGAGTGCTTGAAACTGTACTGCTGCTACATTCTTCTATTTTCCTAGATGCTGTACAAAGTAACTGTAAAAACACTGTGATAAATTAAGGAAGAATATTAGAATGCAAGAGCAGTCACTAAAATAATGCTAATAGGTTTAGTTAAAAAGCCAAGAGATATTAAATTGAAAAGTGGAATGACACTTGTTAACCCTAATAAAGTAAGAAAGGAAAAAAATGAAGAAAATAAAAATGCAGAGCAGTTAAACTTTAATGGATCAATTAAAAGATAAGGATGGTTGGATTAAATAAACATAATTGTATGTTACATGTGGGAAATTCGATTTTCATTATAACAACATAGCAAGATTGAAACTAAAAGGACAGAAAAACAAGTACTGTGTAAACAGTACGTCTAGAAAGCTTAAAAGCTATAATAGCATCATGATCTTTGAAATAAGAAGCATAATCAGAGACCATAAATGCATATGAAATTAATATAAATACTTAAAATATATGAATAAAGTATTTATAAAACTGAAGGCAAAAAGAGATAAGTTTCGAATCATAGTTGGAAATTTCAACAACCTTGAGGCAATTTACATTTATGGACACAACTACAGAATGTAATTTTTTCAACTGCACATGTAATGCTCTCCAAGATAATACATATGCTATGCTAAAAATAAGTTGTAATGCTTTTTAAAAAATCAAGTTTTACAAAGTATATTCTCTGACCAAATGGAGTTAACTTAAAAACCAATAAATAGATCTTCAGAACTTTCAAATACTTGTAATTGAAAAACAAAGCAGATTTCTATGTAATCCATACATTAAAGAATAAATGATAAAGAACAGCAGAAATCTTTACCATCCAGAAGATAATCTATAGCACACTGAACAAGGTATTCAAGGATAAGTAAACACAATAAAATACAATGATATAAATCCCTTGCTATGTTTCACTAAAAGTTATACATCATCAGTGTTATCTTTGCAGAATATGTATATTCTTTTAATTGTGAAAAATATCAAGCAAATGCAAAGTGAAAGAAATTTTACACAATAGATGCAAATATTGTTGGGCATGATGAGGCACACCTGTAATCCTAGCATTCAGAAGGCTGAGGCAAAAGGACTACCATGAGCTCAAGGCCAATCTGGAATATACAGTGCATTCAAAGCTAGTCTGAACTGTAAAGAAGGGCAAATCAAACCAAACTAATAATAATAACAATAAAGAGTTGACAAATAGTCTTCAAAAATGTGAAGACCATAGAAACAAGAAAGACTAAGGAACTATCAAGTTCTGAGTAAAAACAGAAAGATAATGGAAAAAATTGAAATTCTCATATATTTCTGGTTTAGTTAACAATATTGTGCCATATTAACTAAATGTTTTATCCTACAGTTATCAATGAACTTTATATTAATTTTTTTTCCTTTTATCTAACAGTTTAAAGTAAAGAGTTTATGTTATGCTGATTTTCTGAGGGAAATTTCTTCTGGAAACGACTTCATTGGCTGCTGGACTCCAGGAGATGTGTGTTATGCTTGAGAGAAAGTTTGTCTGCACTTTACTCATATTCAGAGACTTTCCAGAAAGGTTCAGAGCTGCCAGCTTAAGGAGAGCTGGAGCATCTTAGGCTATTATTCTATACAGGAGAGTCTGGTCAGTGCACAGAAGACTAGAAAGCTTGTAAAGATCAAGCTAACAGGGTCTCTTTGGCTTCTGGACTCCAGATGTGTATTATAGCATGGTAGAAAGTTTGTATCCATTTTGTTCCTGTCCAGAGACTCTGCCTGAGACTGAGGTTAGGAGTGGTGAATTACTTAATCTTGCAGAAGAAATTTCAAGGCAGCCAAATATTGACACAACGACATGGCTAGTATTGGAGGCTTTCAGCTAGATCTGCATTGAGAATCAAAAGCAAAGAGCCAAGCAGAATGTTCTAAAATGTTTTGAGTTTGGCCAGAAAGGAAGCTCCAGTAAAGCTGTGGACTACAAAGACAGATCAAAGAAGCTCTGGATTGCTGAAAAGGAACAAGAAAATAAAAAAGATGGCCTGTGGACATTACAGGAAACAGCAGCACACCATCCTTTGCAATCTCAGTGTTGTAAAGATAAAACATTTTGCTTTGAAAAGAAAACCCCAGAGAACCATATTCCAGAACGGCAGTGGCCTTAGGGAAATTTTTTCCAAAATGGTGGCTTAGGGAAGTTGTTCCTTGGGCTTTGGTTCACAGGCACTGAACCCTTACAACCAAGAGAGAGGGAAGCCTGGCTACTACTGCTCCAGCTGGCAGCAAACTTTTGCATTATACATGTAGCAGTGGTTTTAGATGCAGACAGAATGAAAGACTTATGGGGCCAGGAAAGCTTCCACTCAGATCTCAAAAGGAGGCCTGGGAAGACGAATACTGTGCTCTGGAGAGGAAAGTTCATGAAACTGAACATGAAGCCCAAGGTGCAGTGGAGACCCAGATGTTTTGAGGAGTGAGGATCATCTAGGAAAAGTGTAACAAGGCAGCAGAGCTGGCCCCAGAAAGAAGCCAAGGAAGCTACAATCACTGGAAGTGCTGTAGGGGGAGAACCACCAGAGCCCCCTGAGTTTACAACTTGCCACAGATTAACTCAGACACTAAAAGTAGAAATGCTTACTCTGCTGGATTCTGGACTTCATTAGTCTCATTCCTTTGTATCCTCTTGTTTATAATTTTTGGAATGGCATCCTGTGGCACTGCATATTGGAAATGTTTCACTTCTTTTCATTTGTACAGGGGCTTGCAGCTAAGAGTTTGGCTGAAATCTCAGAGACAACTTTGGACTTGGACTTTGCAGCAATGCAGAAACTATTAGGACCTTGGCAACTCTTAAATATGTACTAAATCTTTTTTGCATGAAGGGATATGCATGACTCTTTAGGGGGCCAGGGGTGGAATATTATGGTCTGTGTTTAGATGTTCCACAAAAGCCTCACGTAGATGAGGTGGGACTTTCTGTGAATCTGGAATGCGTGATGCTGATGTTAAGGGTAAATGATTACTAAACCAGTACATGTGCGTCATTAGTTTGACACCACTCCAAACTCTGTAGTCTGAATAACATAAACGGAGCAGGGAGATGCTGTTAAACTCACTCTTGTTGTTTTTGCTACCTTGTGTGTGCCACGTTGATTCTCCTCTGTGACACTTGTATGTCGTCCTTGCCTTAGAGCCAGCCAATTATGGACTGAAACCTCCAAGAGTTATAAGCCAAATAAACCCCTCCCCTCCAACTTTGGGTGTCGGGTGTTTTGTCTAAGCAAGTAGAGAAGAGTAACTAACACAGTTTAAAAATGAACAACACATAACAAGCAGTGCCCCATGTGGATTTGGAGCAAATAATAATTTATAATCCTAAGTGTTAAGAAGGGTCTAAAATCAGAATTTCAACCTTGTGATAGTGAAAAAAAAAACAGCAAATTAAATTCATGGCAAATAGAAGCAAGGGAAATTTAAAATATAGCAATATAAATTAAAATAGACAACATACACCAATATAAAATTAACAGAGAACAAGCTCATTTTATATTATTTTATTTACCCATGAAAACAAAGGAAAATAAAGTAAATCAGAGATAACTATTGAATTTATATAACTTTACGTTTTCACAGCATCAACACTAAATATAAATTGGTCTTTCTCAATAAAGAAGCAGAGTTTGGTCACCTTTGACACAGTCTCATCCCATACCTTCCTCAGTTCTTCAGTGTGACTGATTTGTCATCTGCCTTACAGAATTCAAATCCTACATGGACTTCACTGATTCTTTCTGTGCTGGAATTAGAAAACTCAGAAAATTCCCGTATAGTGGGCTCTTGTGACTCAGACACTTAAACCCTGATGACTCACTGTCCTGTATATAGCTCTACTGGAGAGAGACTCTCAAGAAAGGAGCAAACTGGACACAGATCAGAGAAGAACCACAAGGGCATGTGTCAGTATAAACAAATTTCCTGTGGAACAGGCCCCTGCTCATGGATCAGAAATTTAGGCACTTAACCATCAAGCAGGACTTAAAAAAACACACACACACACAACCATATAAAAGGCACCATAAGCATCCGAGGCAAATCCTCTAGAGTCTCATTACTGCAGGCCTATTTACAAAGCAACAAGATGTGTGTGTGTGTGTGTGTGTGTGTGTGTGTGTGTGTGTGTGTGTGTGTGTGAGAGAGAGAGAGAGAGAGAGAGAGAGAGAGAAATTTACTTTTACCAAAAATCTAGAAGTATTTAGGGACAAATTTGTGAGAGATTTTCAGACTAACAATGTAATATTAATTTGTTCTTTAAAATACATTCAAGAAAGGCTTCATGCTAAATGTTTTAAGTATTCTTATACTCTGCATAGAGCTAAGGCAACATTGATCATAATCTATAAGATCCATAGGACATGTTCATTTGTGATTCATAAACATGACTCACATGATTTATACTAACATTATTGCCCTACAGATTTATACAGTAAGAATTTCCTATTTGGACCTCTTTTTTTCAGTTTTTCCCAGAAATATCTTGAACAGAAGCTCAAATTCACCATTTTCAAAAGATCCTCAGGTCAAAAGATTTCAGTGTGCTGCCTACCAGTCTGGAATCTAAACACAGGGGTCAGTCAATATTTTATGCAGTTAGAAAGCAAATATTTGAGGAATTTATGATGACTCACAGGGTCTGTGTTATGACTCATGCACCCTGCCAGTATACTGAAAAAGCAGCCATGAGCAGACTGCATTTCAATTAAACTTTCAATTTACAGAAATTAAAATTTGAGCTTTATTTAATTTTTATGTGAAACTCCTCCCCTCAACCATTTAAAAGTGTAAAATCATTCTTAGCACAGAGACTGCATAAAGCAGCCAGTGGCCCAGATTCATCTCACAGGCTAGTTTGCCAACCAGAAATCAAGAAGTTTTCTCAACAAATTGTTCTTCTTTTAGAATCTTTACTAGTATATATTTAAATACATATACACAGCAGCCTATGACAGATATCTAGCTAACCATCCTAACAAATGTTTTGGAAAAGCAACAAAACTTGTATTTAGAATTATTTATAGAGATTCTGTTAACCTTTCTAAATTTTCAAGCTAGTTTTAGATTTAATTTTTCATAAAGTACAATTTCTTCAACAGAACTGAAGTCTATTGAATATGTTTCATAAAATATAAAATAAATTAAATATAAATTACGTATATGTACTTAGTATGGGTTCTTAAATTGAAAATTACCCACTTCATCTTAATATAGTAGAATTGAATAGAAATAAAGTGGTAGTTACAGTTAAATCAAAAATCAGTAATTTTTGCACAAAGTTTAAAAGGCTGATAATAAAGAAAATATTAGACTGTTTGAAATTTTCAACATGTTTTTTTTTTTTTTTTTCAGACAGGGTCTCGCTTTGTAGTTCAGGCTGGCCCTGAGCTCAGCCTCCAACTCACATCATAGCAATCCTCCTGCCTCTGCCTCCCGAGTGCTGGGATTACAGAGGTGAGCCACCACGCCCGGCACTGTGGTATGTGGTAGTGATTGTTGCTGGGCGGGCGTGAGTCTCCACACCCAGTATTGTATCTGGTTAATCGGGCATCGAACCCGGGTCCTTGCACTTGCAAGACAGGCACCGGAACCACTGAGCTAACTCCCCAGCCCTCAACATGTTTTTTTCTAGAACTATCTTAACTGTTTTGTAATAGGTTAACATGGATGATAGATGTTATAAATATTTCAATATTTAATAAAATTTAAGAACTTGGAATTTAACCATCAAAAGAAATAAGAAGATTCATGTCTATAAGTGGGAAAACACTGATCACACATTTGTGTTCATCAACAAAGTGGTCAAACACATTAAATGTGGAACAAATAGTTTCTTTTAAGAATTGATGCTCTGGGCCGGGGAGTTAGCTCAGTGGTTCTGGCGCCTGTCTTGCAAGCGCAAGGGCCCGGGTTCGATTCCCTGGTAACCACATAACAATAGTGGGTGTGGAGACCCACACCCAGCAGCAACCAGTACCACATACCACAGTGCCGGGTGTGGTGGCTCACACCTGTAATCCCAGCACTTGGGAGGCAGAGGCAGGAGGATTGTGATGTGAGTCTGAGGCTGAGCTCAGGGCCAGCCTGAACCACAAAAGCGAGACCCTGTCTCAAAAAACCTAAAAAAAAAAAAAAAGAACCTAAAAAAAAAAAATAAGAATTGATGCTCTGGCAACTGGACCACATAACCACATACAAATGGATAACAATGAATCCAAATGTCTTTTGTATATAAATATTAACTCATAGTGGATCAAATATCTAAATGTAAGAACTAAAGATTTAAAATCTTTAGAAGAAAAAAATATATAGACAAATTTACATGAATTTGCTTTAGAAAAGGGGAACTTAAATATGACATTAAAAGCATAACAAAAGAAAAATAAACTGTATTCCATCAACATTATAAAAATATATTCATTAAAGAGTAACATCAATAAAGTGAAAAGATCACATACCAAATGGGAGAACATATTTGTATTTCATGTATCTGATGAAGGTCTAATATTCAAAATATATTTTTAAAAACTCTTTCAATTTAAAAACAAATGACAAAATACCCAGGCTTGAATTCCAAGATATACGTATGTATTTACTTATTTTTACAGTACTGGAGATAGAACCTAGGGCCACTGGTAAACCCTCAGACTTTTTAAATTTTTTATTTTGAGACAAGGTCTCATTAAGTTATCCAGCCTAAGCATGAATTCGTGATCTTCCTCCCTTAGGCCCCCAGACTCCTGGCAGTGCAAGTGTGAGCCAACCTTTGGTCTATGCCACACAAAAGCACATGGGATCAACAAAATTCAACTGGTTATCATACCTGAAAGGTACCAAAAATGAATATGTGAGAACAGGGTCTAAGTTCCAAGAACAGAACACTGAAAACCAATACATTACTGTTCTTGAAGTACCAAAAAATGCTGACTTCTCTAATTATAGAATGTGTCTTTTTCTCAATGGTTCACTAAGACTGCAGTCATGAAAGTCTCAATTTATAGAGTATATTATTATGTAAACTTTGTCATGAAATTCTAAACATAAAACCAAATTATTTGCTGTTGGAAGACACTGTTTCAAAAGGAAAATACTAGTATAAATTATACTAATGGTGACCAAAGTATCATGGTCTCTGAGAACTTATTACAGGGATCATCTCCTAACTGGAAGGGTAAGAAGACATTTCCCATAAAAGCTGATATTTGTGCCAAGATTTCAGCAAGAAATGAGAATTACTCAACAAAGAACAAAAAAGTGTTCCTGCTCAAAAGTAGCAACAGAAAAAGTTTCCCTAAACGTAAGAAACAACAGGGAACTCCATGACCCTGAAAAGGAAGAAAGAGGGCCATGTGGCTGGAACTCATGAAGAAAGAAGGCTTGAGCCAAGAGAGTAGGATCAGAGTCAAATACTCAGTCTTGTTTATCTGAGAAGCTGAAGTTTTCAAATAAAAGCACTAGGGATACATTTAATAATTTAAATCAGAGAGTGTCCTACTTGGATTCGTACCGGAATGGGGTCTCTCTGACAAGTGTAAACAAAATCATTTTAAATTGGAGGTGTTCACACAAGAGTAGTTTCAAAGGAGCCACTTAAACATGAGAGAGGTGCATATGGGTTGGCAGCTGAGCTCCAAAGAATTAACCAAATTCAAAAGGATTCAGGGAGGAAAAATAAGAAAGTTTGAAAGTCAGTGTAGCTGAAATCTAGCTAAGATGTGTTACAAAGCCTTTGATTAGCAGCACCTAGTCAAGACAGAGTGAGACCCTAACTGCTGACTGCTTACAAAAACTAGGTATAAAACCTGGACATAAAAAAAGAATGGCTACCTGAGGCAGCAGAGGCTGAGAACAAAGCCAGTTTTGGTGGGAGCATACATCAGAAGAGAAGGAGGAAGCTGAACAAAACATATTCTGCTTTTCCAGGGGTAAGCTTGACTGGTATGACCCTTAGGAAGTGGTTATACTTCACAAGAAGTGGCAAGGGTGTACACATTTTTGGTTTTGTTTTTTTTACTTGCTGCTGATGAGGAAGACTCCTTAAGAAAAAAAAGAGAGAGAGATCTCCAAATTGTTTCTACTCACTTCTCTGTAAGTAGAACGCATCTGGCCAGATTCAGAGCTTCTCAGCTAATGACAAAAGGAAACAGAAGCTAACATGAAGAGTAACTAGTAGAATGGAGGCAGGGGAATGGGAAAAAATAAGAATCAAGATATATCCTACACATGTATAAATCCACAATGAGGAAGGAATATGATCATAATGTATCCCTAAAATGTTCCAATAAATGCAATAAAAAGAAATAATATGAAAAAATTAAAGCCAAGACAAAAATATTAAAAACTGGTCATAGCCTCAGGGTCCTCGAGTAATATCAAATGATTTAATATATATGTAATCAGATCCCAAAATAAGAAAAAAGAAAAAAGTGTAGGGTTAGGAATCCAGCTCAAGTGGTACTACTGCACCTTCCTAACAAGCATAAATGCCTGAGTTCAATCCCTGGTACCGGAAAAAAAAGAAAAGAAAAAGAAAAAAAAAAGTGTAAGGGCAAAACTATTTGAAAGATTATGGCCAAAAAAACATCTCTACATCTGTTTAAAAGAAATTTGCAGATGAGGGCTAATACGCACAAAGAATATGAAGAGGCCTCTGTGCCTCTTGTCTCACTGTCACATTATTAAAACAAAAATAAAAAGTAAAGCTAGAAAGCTGCAAGGGAAGAATGACACTTGGCCTGGAGGAGATTAACAGAATGATAGATGATTTATGATTAATAGATTAATGATAATAAGTTAAGATTAATGATTAATAGATTAATCATTAATTAATAATTTCCTATCAGAAACCACAGAGACCAGAAGAGAAAAGAAAAACATTTTTAAAGTAACAGAAAAAATTTAAAAAGATATTTACATAAGATTCTAAATCCAGAAACCAAACCAATTCTAAATCCAATAACCTTCTTTGAAGGTTATTTACTTCAAAATAAAGAAAAGTTCAGAAAAAGGAAATCAACAGAAATATTTGCTAGCAAAGAAAGTTCTACTAACTGCATAAGTTCTACAGAGTGGAAAAACAAACAAACAACAACAACAACAACAACAAAAAAGCAGATCCCTGGGTGCCACTGAAATTTAAACTAATGTTTTCTTCTCATCTTTTTCCAAAATTTTTCTACATTATATAACTTAAAAGTACAAAATTTATGAAGAAACATCTCAATAGTGTAAAATGTATTTAAAGAGACTGCAGGCTACTAAAAATGTGAGAATGTGGAGACTTTAACGGGATCTTGTAAAAACGAGGGAAATAAGTCCTTGCCACTATTTCTCAAGGAAAGCAATACACTAGCAGTTTCTAGCTGGTAACACTGTCAGAGGCTTCTCCAACTTTAAGATGAAGGCGTGCTCTTCATACACAGCTCTAGCCAAAGGCTGAGCATGGTAAAGACACCAGGGCTTGATAGTCCTGACTAACACAGAGCAATGTTAATGGAAAATATTTGTACTGAGGTCCTCCATTGCATTGGCTATGATTTTTCCATCTACAATGTAGGTGGAAACCTTTCCTGTACAGTCCTGGTTCCTCCCCTTTACCTTTTACATTCAGTGTATTTCCATATATACCAAACTCCATAAAAGATCTATTTCCCAGAGGATCTATCACAACTCTCATTCTAAAACTGGAAGCCTGTCTCCTTCCCTACTAGTTCTCCAGATGAACTTTTGATTTATCTGATGCAGGAGAGGACAGAGAACGAGGCATCACTTTCTCTGACAACTTGCAGAAAAAAGCACCAGACAATGGTGTGGAAGCCCAAACTGTCTGTGTGGTGTCAGTACCAAAGTAAAGCCGCATTTTCTGTCCTGAATTTCCCTGTCCAGTAGAGAGGTACCAGTATTCAACATTAATAGTAAAAATTCACACCAGATATTTGTCAGAGAAGGTATAGAATTAGGAATCAATTTTTAAATTCAAGCTATTTACATTTCTTCTAACAATACATCATTATGAGAAATAAAAGAATCTTATGTTGTTTTTATTTCTACACAAAAATAAGTATTTAGCCACTATACAGAAGTAAATGTGATGTGAATAAAAATGTAAGAATGAGACCGATCTCTTGAGTGTACCTGGCCTCAGATAAATGCTAGAATCAAGCAAAAACATTTTAATAAGAGAAAAAGAGGGTAATTTTAAGAATATAAACATATACCATTACCCTGATTCCAAAAACAGAGAAAGACCCAACCAAAAAAGAGAATACAGGCCAGTATCTCTGATGAACATCGATGCAAAAATCCTCATTAAGATCCTGGCAAACAGAATACAGAGAATTATCAAAAAGATTATACACCCTGACCAAGTTGGATTCATCCCAGGGATGCAAGGATGGTTCAACATACATAAATCAATCAATGTTATACACTATATTAACAGGCTTAAGGACAAAAATCATATGGTCATCTCAATTGATGCAGAAAAACCGTTTGACAAAGTACAACATCCATTTATGTTCAAAACTCTACAGAAGATCGGAATAGATGGTCTCTATCTCAAACTAATAAAAGCTATCTATGAGAAACCTTCAGCCAGTATCATACTAAATGGTCAAAAATTGAAACCTTTCACACTAAGATCAGGAACAAGACAAGGATGCCCTCTCTCACCACTTCTGTTCAATATAGTTCTGGAAATATTAGCCATAGCAATTAGGCAAGACAAAGAAATAAAAGGAATAAAGATTGGAAAAGAAGAAGTTAAATTGTCATTATTTGCTGACGACATGATACTCTATCTAGAGGATCCTAAAAACTCAGTTAAAAAACTGCTGGACCTAATCGCCAATTTTAGCCGCGTAGCTGGTTACAAGGTCAACGTTC